>PVLA01006067.1:0-132001 GCA_004027455.1 Hydrochoerus hydrochaeris | reverse complement strand
TCCCGGTGTGTTACTTTTGGGGTCCTCTATTTCAATGTCTCCTATACTTGCTTCTGGTGAACTATATGTTTGAGACTGCATTTTGCTTTTTCATTTTGTCATTTTCGCTCTGCCTGATGTTTTCTATGTGTAGGAGGGGATCACACACTCTTTTCAGACTCACCCAAGTCTTACAGTTAGTTGGAGGGGGTTTTACTACTGGCCCTATTTATCCCCTGTACACCTCTATTTTAGGGGCATTCGCACCACACTGACACAGTTAATCTGCTGTAGTCCAAGGTTCGCCACCTGGGAGCAAAGTTCCAAATTTTTTCATACTAACTGTAGTCTGCTGAGGTCTTCTGCTGTTCCAGGTGGGAGGGCAGGCCCAGCAGAAGCAGACCAGGGCAGTTTTCAGTCTAGGGTGGGCTTCCAAGATGTTCCAGGTGGCAGGGTGCACCCACAGGGGAGGTTCCAGGCAGCTTACGCCTGATGCAGGCTTCTGCTACGTTCAGGTGGTAGGGCGGGCAACAGGGAGGTTCCCGGCAGCCTATGCCTGAAGCAGGTTTCCACTACACAAATTTTTGTAAATAATTCACTGTAGGTAAACATTGCCTTACTAATTATCCTACAAATAACCCTATTAAACCATTTTAGCTTCAAATCATCACAAGCCTAAAAGAAACCAGCATATTACAACTTCTTGTTTATTTTCTTGTTTGTTTTTATTTTTGTTTTTGTTTTTTGAGACAGCTATGTAGTCCAGGCTTGTCTTGAACTGACTATGTTGCCCAGGTCTGCGTTGTACTCATGGCAACCCTCCTGTCTCAGCCTCCCAAGTTCTGGGATTACAGGTGTACACCACCATGCCTGGCTCTGACCCCATTTTAAAGAGAGAAAGGAGATGCATATTACAGAGGGAAACATTGATAAATTAGTGGCAAGTGTATAATATAAAAAGTGAGCCATTATAGGAAAATTGCTCATATTTAAGATTATTGAAAGGCTTTGGGTATAAAAGCGTAATGCAGCCTGTCCTACACCATAAAGAAAGCCCTTCTCCTGTCCACTCCTCAGAAGGTGCCCTCCAGTAAAATGATGGACCCATCCCTCTAATTTTACCTCAGCTAATGGCACAACTGATGGTCTCCCATTTTAATTTTTGCTTTAAGATACTCAAGTCAGAATAAATTGTGGCAGTGAGTTCTACAGCTTAATGATAAGACATCTCATTAGCCACAGTTATTCATTTCAGATTTTTCTGTTGACCCTGTATTTTATAATCCATTCAAACTCCAGCTGAGGAGATTCTAGGACAAATGAATTAAAGAGCTTCTGTAGAACAAGGC
This sequence comes from Hydrochoerus hydrochaeris, assembly GCA_004027455.1. Classification (NCBI taxonomy): domain Eukaryota; kingdom Metazoa; phylum Chordata; class Mammalia; order Rodentia; family Hydrochaeridae; genus Hydrochoerus; species Hydrochoerus hydrochaeris. The sequence goes on along the minus strand of PVLA01006067.1, from coordinate 130,673 downwards.
TGAAAGTAAAGTCAACAAAGATAGAGGTCAGGACCCAGGGAGGCCACTTCCCTTCACGTGTAGGACGGACCTCCAGCCAGGTGCTTACTGCCCACGCCATGTGCATTTCTGCCCTGCTACTAGTGACTTGATACCCTGGAGACTGAGAGCTTCTGCCTGTGTAACAGGTGCTCCTGGGAACTCACACTGACACTTCTGAGCAACATGATTCACTTGCTTCCCCCTTCGCCTTTGACTCTCCCTCTTACATCTGCAGGTTAAACCTCACGACTACTCCCCAGTGCAGCACGGCAGGACTTTCCCCATTGACACACATATTCCTACCTAAAGGCAACACCTCCACTTGTGAACAAACCCTATTCCATAGTCAAAGTTCTACAGAGGAACAGAATCGGTAAAATGTGTGTGTATGCAGATAGGTACAACCACACACAGACGTGCACATGTGTGAGTGCAAGAAGAGACATTTCAGGAAGTTCACTACGCCATCATAGACAGTGCAGAAAGGGCTTCCCCTTCCTGGGGCGCCCCAGTCTTTCTCTCTTACAGCCTTCGGCTGATAAAGCGAGACTCACAAGCACCAAGGAAGCAGAGGACGATCTGCTCTGCTCGACACCTGCGGATATAAATGTTCACTCCATCTTTAAAAGACCCTCATAACAAGAGTCAGGCTAGTGTTTGACCAAACAGTTGGGTGGGTTTCCCAAGCTGAAGCATAAAATGAAACATCACACTGTGTATCAAAGAGGAGGGATACGTTGAGTATTTTGAGAAAGAGTAGTGTAAAGTAATTAATGTAATAATACAATAATTACTGCAATATTTTTATTTAAACATTTGCTATATTTTTGTCATTCTTCATTGATAGGTTTTTCTGGAAATTTCTGTCAAATTAAAAATGTCACAATGTGTCTTTAAATGTGTCCTCCTGCACTTTATTCATACACCTTGCACCTTGTGACTTCAGGCCATTCCTCAAAACTAAAATGACCATGAAAAGTAAATGTTTTGAATCAATTCTGGACACCAAGGTAGACAGGACAGCACAACTAAAGATACTCAGAAAAGAAGAATTCCAGAACAGCGTCAGGAAGTGGCAGGATGGGATGAGTGTGCTTGAAACCAGGGGATCTCAAGGGGATTCGTGGCAAAGGGTCTCTTAGCACACAATCCCTGTTTTAGTTTAAGTACTCACTGGGAAGTTGGACCACACTGTGAACTGGCATTATTCCGTTCACGTGCAGGATGGTCATGCATCTTTATTCATCCCCTCCCTGGTCGGGTCTATGCTTTCTTCGTGTCCTTTCCTGACTCTTCATTTATCCGACTTCTTCAATTTTCAGGGCCAAGAACCATGGTCTCTGGGATTTTTTTTTCTTTCTGCTGGGGGAGCTCATCCAATTGCTCATCCTTCAGAAAAAATATATGCAGATAACTCCCAAATTCATATCTCCCGTCCAGATGTCTCCCTGGACTCTAGATACCTATCAGCAATCAGCAAGTCCATTTGTCCAGTTTGGCTCAGGTCAAGCTCCAGTGCTGACCTTGACTCCTGATTTACTGTCCAGCTTGTGTCCAACCCTCCAGCAATTCCACCCACCACGTCTCTCAAGTGAAGCTTTGCAATGATTTCAGATGCAGTCCTGTCCTGACCACAGCCAGACTCATAATCAGAGCAAATGCTTGATACTTGATGATATTTTCTGCCATGTTGCACACAATAAAAATGGCATGCATGAAAGAAGGAAGCAAGATGAAGTAATCATGACAGGCAGTGTGATAGAATTGGATAAATTCAAATCTGAATTGAATGTTTATCAGTTAGGACCATATAATTGATGATGATTTTCTATTAGCGCTACCGCATTGGCAGTGGAGTTATGCGGGCAACTGCCCTTTTTCTCTGGGGATTCGTGCTGAAATATGTGGTCTGCAACCAACACACAGGTCATGAATATATTTTCAGGTTATGCTTGTGTATGGAGAACAAGTTGAAACACAAGAGACAAAATATTAAGAATAAATGCAAGAAAGGGTCGAAACGGGTATCTGCAGAGCACCCTTCCAGAACAATTTTCAAACCTTTTTCAAAACACAGATGTGGAAGACATTGAGTTCAGAATTCACCTGTTTCTGGAAGCTCTGACGTTGCCCCGGTCAGGGGCACAGCGCCTGTCCTGCTGCTGATGGTGACAGCTCCCCAGTGCCTTCCCTTCCTGCTCCCACCTCCTTGCCACTTTGTGACTCTGCATAGCTGTGACATTTTTAATACATCAGGGCAAGCCCTGTGAGCAGAGACTCAACACAAATGCTGCTCCACACACAGAGATCATGGTCCTCTGGTGGCCACTGCCACCCTCACTGGCTCTGACAGTGTCCCCACCGCTTTCCTGGTCCACACCACTGAATCCCCACCCACCATCTCTTCTTTTTCTAGAAAACATGAGGTTCTTTCTTCAAAGCCTGCACACCCATGTGTCTTGTGCCTGGAACATTCCTTCCCTGATACCAGGCTGCACCCTTCCTCCATCCAGGACCCTCCACGGCCTTCTTCCTGCTCTACTGTGAATGCAGTCTCTTCACCAGCAGCGCCTGGCTTACTTTCCCTATGGTACTCACCATCCGCTGAGACATCTCCTGTGTCCATTTCCTTCTCTTGTAAGACATTATGGCAAAATAATGTTTGTTATTGTGGTTTGTTACTGCCAATATGTAGAACTGTGTGTGGACTCTGAAAAAGTGGTACATGTCGATAAAGGTTTATTGAATGAACAAATATTCCCACATAATCAAGTTTGTTTGAGTTGGGAAAAAATACACACACACACACACACACACACACCAAAAACATACCATTGATGTTTCTGTGACCTCCACTAAAGCTGATACAATTTGGGTGACACATTCCATGGACCTAGAGACTCTCAGAATACAATCATTGCATTTCTTAAATCCAGGCCAAATATGTTACTGATTTTCAGTATGATTTTTGGATGTTCCTAGAGCCCTTGCAATCCATTTGGGAAACACTTCAGGTTCCGGGGTTCAGTGTAGTTTCAAAGGAAAGGCTGCTTTCTTTAGAAAGGGCTGGACTTTGAGGGCATCACAAAAGGTGCCTGCGGTGGGACCCTGCCCAGGGTCAGTAATCATCCTGGCCTACTCACTGCACACCACACGCATGCACCAATACACACTTCTACCTATAGGCGCATCATGTACATGCACACACGTGCACCAGGCACACACTCGGGGTGTCCACGCCACGCACTCACATGGACACCTCCCAGCTCTTCACCTGGCACCTTCCCCACATGCCACACCCACACCTGCTGCCTCCTGGGAAGGAGCCTGGGACTACCTTCTTCCTTCTTTCCAGACCCACCCAACACCAGAAGCCGCTGTGACCATTGGCTAGTGCTGTCTCTCCCAGCCACAGGGCGAGCATGTCTAAGCCTGCAGGCCCCCTGTTCCTGAGAGGATGGCATCGCTGTGGCTCACAGGACTCTGAGGACAGTGGTGCTCTCCCCTGCCAGCATGGGCGTGAGTTCGCTGCACATGTGCCCCTCTCATGAGTCTGGGTACCTGCCGCAGTAGGAAGGCTCCGCGTGTCCTGTCCCCCTCAGCTGCTTCCGCTCTCCAAGGGATGCCAAGAGCCTCCCCACATGGCTCTGCAGAGCCCACCCTCCCTATAGCAGGGCACACCTTGGCACTGGAAGAGGGATAATAGTTGCATAACCTCCACTGGACTCATACAAACATGCATTTACTCTTCTCCAGAAAAGTTACAAAACAGAGCAAATCACGGCTGGATGTCCCCAGTAGCCTCCCTCTCCATGAAATCTCAGAGGACAATGATGGCGATGACGGGCTTGATACAGACCAATGTGAGCAACTGGGCCCACTGCGCAGGCAACTGAAGGACCCCAGCTTGTGCTCAGGAGCCCCAGCGCCCACCAGAATCGGCCTGCTGTCCTCTTCAGGCAGAAGGAGGATGCCCCACACCAGGAGCTGTGGCCTGCTCCACCTCTGCAGAGACCTGAGAGGGGTGAGGGTGATGCCACTGCAAGCTGCCCAGTCCAGTCCCCTGTGCACTGGTTCGGGTTCTCCGGAGAAACGCATCAACAGGACAGACGGAACCAGGTGAAGAGATGCCTTAGGCAGGCCCAGGGCTAGAGGTGGAGAGACGTGGTAGCCACCTGCATGTCCCAGAGCTGAGAAAACCGTAGCCGTAGCCACTCAGCCCAAAGGATGGCGGAACCAACAGCCAAGCAGGGCATGGCATAGCCTTGTGGCAGGACCTAGCAGCAGCCCAGGGGCGAAGCCCGGAATCCCCTGGCAGAGTTTTGAGGCCAGTCTATGCCAGGAGGCTGAGGAGGCTGGAAACCGATGCTGATGGTGTTCAGCGAAGATCAGCGCTCTTAAAAAACAGGAACAGTCCCTGGGCTTTGCTCTTCTACCCCATTCAGGCCACAAGCCTATTGGGTGGAGCCCCCACACCCAGGCTAGGACTCTCTGGCCCCCACGCTGGGCTTGCTGGCCTGCATGTCAGTCACCCACAGGCACCCCAGGACGTGCAGTCCTTACTGCTGTACACTTATTAACCTTTTTTCCCTGAGGCAGCACCATCAGGAGTCACAATGTGACTCTCCTCCAGGGGTCCAGAGTTCCTGTGCTGAGTGAGGACCCTGCAGGTGAGGGCTCCCAGCCCCCTGCACCACAGCTCAGCACCCTCAGGGTTGAGCAGGTGGCACCTGCTGCCTCCTAACCCCGGAAGGAGCGCTGTGCAGGTGGCACTGCCCAGTTGTGACCGCTGAGGGCAGAATTAGGCTCAATTGAGGATCCGGTTACCTACTCAGCTGAGGAATTTTCCCTCAAGAGTGACAGGCAGTGCTCCAACGGCTCCCAAACCTTCCCGGTACAAAAAGGAGCAGAAAAGATGCTAAGACTGTCACATGTAACCTTCCATCCTGTGTCTCTGAGGTAAGTCGGGCTGCTGGTGAATTCCCAGGTGGCACAGGGTGACTGAGTGTCTCAGCCTCCCGGGGACTTGTACCTACCAAGGTTTCTTGAAACCCTATTAGTGACTTTCCATTCTCACAGCTTGTTCTGGAAACTGCTGCAAGGCAGATTCAAGGTTCCAGAGAATTCCAGGTCCTGAGCCAACATGAGAGCTCCCCTGGCTGCTTTCTTCTTTGCCTTTTGCTACTAAAGGCATGAGATCATGTCCTGAAGCTTGAACCTTGAAACCTGGCACTTTTCACAATGATTTCTGCTCATGTTCACTGTTTGTTTTTGTCTGCTATCCATCCCTTCCCCTCCTTCTCTCCCTCTGTCCTAGATCTGTGCCTTAGTCTGTTATTTTTTGGTTTTGTTTTAAAGGCAGCCCCAGGAAATCTACCAACTGAAAAAGCTCAGCTCTCCCTCAGATTCAATTAAAAGACTTCCCCGCATAGGTGGAAGTGTATTAAACTGAAAATTCACACAACCGCTCAGATAATAGAGGCCACACCACCTAGTACATTCTAACAGTGACTCTGGTAATAGGGTCCAGATTGTCCTGCACAAGGGAATCTTCTACAGGCCATACAGGGAATGCGACCTGCTGAACGTTCTAAACCTCATCAGAGAAAGGCTTGTTTTGTTTCTTTGTGAAGGGGGTGACGGGAAGGACCAGCCCATCGTGGTCCATCCCCTGCTCACCAGGATGTGTCCCCATCAAGGGAGGCAGGGTTGCCCAGTGCTAGTGACCAGCAGGTGCACGGGCCACCGCCTCCCCTCCACAGCATTTCTGGGGCTCTCCTGTCTCTCAGAAGCCATTATCACTTGCCACCCCTTCCCTGCTGGTCTCCTGACTGCAGGTCACCTGGTGTTGGCCATGTCCTGGATCCTCAGGCCCAGAGCAGTCTGAGGCCCCTCCCTCTGCCAGCAAAGGAATCATTTCAGTCTCCCAGCAGTGGGATGAGACCCAGACTCCAGCACTGAGGCCCCCCATCCCCTGAAGATGGAGGTGCAGCATGAAGTGTGCCCAGCAGTTTGAAACAACTCCCCCCAAAACAGGAGAGGAAGACAAAGTGTCAGTCGCCTTCCACGTGGCCTGAGTGCTGGCTTCTGCCCTCCAGATGGTTCTCCGTGCAGTGTCTCTTCCCTGTGGGTGACAAGGACGCTAGAGTCACCAGGGCTCGCTGGCTTCGCTGCCTGAGAACCCCCTGTGGGTGAGGAAAGGGAGGAAGCATCCGCAGGCAGCAGGACACAGAAAAGTCACTGCGACACTTTGTGTCTTGCAGAGGTGGAGGAAGGAACAGCATCTCTCAGGAAAATGAAGGCCACGTCGGGCCCAGGAGTCACGATCACAAGGAGAACCTGACATAGCACAGGCCGAAATTTGCTCTCAGGGTCTCCAACATCCAAGCCAGGGTCCGGGGGAGTTGGAAAGGGAGGTAATGGCCTCATGATGAATGAGAGAGTGTCCACCTTGGTTCTCCTCCCCGCTGGGTTAACTTGGTAGCTGGTTTCACTGAAGACACTGAAGCAGAAGGTAGAAAGCTGTCAGCAGGGCTATGATGGGGTACACAGCCTGAGATAACCATGACATGCAAGGCCCACTCTGTCCATAACGCCAGTCATTTCAGCCAAGTCGCTTCCCTCCTGACATCTGAGTGTCTATGTCTTTATTTATGCATTTTGGCACTGGGTATTGAACTCTGGGCTCTCATACAAGCTATATCCTCCGCTGTTTTTATCTGACTTTGAGACAGAGTGTCACTGAGTTGCTCAAGCTGGACTTGAACTCAGAACCCTCAGATTGCAACCATTCACCACCGCGCCTGGTGGCTGGTGCCTGATTTTGCTGCACCTTCTCTTCCTCCTTGGTGTTGTGGACCTTTAGGAGCCGCTCTGGGAGGGAACAGTGTGAAAACGCAGGCGAGTCACCAGTAGCAATTCTCATTTCCCTTCTGGGCCCGTGCCCTGCACGGTCAGTCCTGTGGCCCCTCTGAGCTCCTGAGGTATGCACGGCGCCTCTGTCCTCTGCTGGCTGTGAGGGAAGGCTGGACGTCACTTCTGTGGTCATCCCGGCCTGTCCTGTGGTGCAGAGCAGGGTTCCCAGACACACTTTCCAAGTCCAGCTTTTAAAGGCTTAGACTTCTTTTTAAAGGCTTAGTATTAACTGCCTGGCTGCAATGCTCCCATCCTCTGCTGCCTCAGGGCCCCCAGCATGGCCCGGAGCCGGCCCCTCACCACCCCCTGCCCACACAGCTGCTTCAGGGTGCTGGCCAGGCCACATGGCTTCCTCCCGGCACCCTGATGTTTGGGTTTCACATTCTTTCGCTGCTTATTTAACTCAAAGCCCGTCTTAATTATATATTAATAAACAGCTTTATTTTCCTTCCAGACTTGCATTTTAATAGTCCCCCAACATATTCATGCGTTATTACCTTTTAACAGAAATGCTGCTTTTACTTGTGATTGGCTCCCCAGGTCAAATTTTCCCCAAACCAAAAAGTGACTTGAAAAATAGTAAAAACAAAAATAAAATAAGCTTTCTTTTATAGCCCCTTCAATTAAAATATATATATATATCACTCTCTGACAACCTCTGTGATTGTGTAGTCAGATGAGATCAATAGATAAATGTTCCATAAACCACGTGAGGATGCAATAGCCCTTCAGGAAACGTGAATTTTTTTCGGTGTGGACATGGGACATGGGGAAGGCGGCAGCTCGGAGCGCTGTGGGAACTGTGCCTTCAGGGACACAGCTCTGAACAAAGCCCACCAGCTACGGAGCTGAGAGGGGTGAGTAATATTAGGAATCCTGACGGAATTTGAGTTCTTCCCTCTGAAACCTACGAGGAGACCGGGCTCGCGCAGGGGTCCCGTAGCAAATCTCTGCCGAGCGCTGCGCTTGCCGCCTTCATTACTGACTCAGAGCAAGCGGGCGGTGCTCGTGCAACCTCAGAGCCAACGCCACAGCCTGGGCGGGGCCGTCCGGAGGAGGAGGAGGACGACGCTTGCTTCGGGTGGGTGGCATGTTACGCTTCTCGTGTCTCACAGTTTCTGACACTGTCTCCAAGCAAAAATATTGCTCAGCAACACACAAGTGATACACAAAGAGAAGGGACAGGTTCAGTCCTATTAATACTTTCCGATGTGAACACAGGGCATTGCTCATTCTGTAATTTCCCTCCAGGGTGGGGAATATAAAAACAACAAAACTGCACAACAAAACTCAGCCCAGCCAGTCCGTAACAGTGTGGAGGGCAAACACGCTTCCTTGACCTGGGGATCTGTGATACGTATCTCAGGATAACAGCAGGGATTGCGTTTGTCCAGGTCTAGCTTGGGGAAAAATACTTTTGAAAATGTGAAGGAAATGCATATAAAAGCTGCACTTTGGAGACCAGAGGAAGGCAGCATTGTGACAGGCAGGGCTCAGCCACTGAAGAGGGAGCAGAGGCCGCAGATGGGATGTGTCACTGGCCGCCCTCCCCGCACTCACTCCGGTTCCTACCCACAGGACACAGCTCCAAGCTTCTGGCTGACAGGTGCACCTCAGCTCCTCCCCACATCCCGCCGAGCTTCCACCTCCTCCTCACTCACCTGAGGTCCAGTGCTGCCCATCCTGAGAGTGGTGCATCTGGACAGTACGTTGAAGAAGATGTTACAGTCAGACAACCTTGCCCTTGTCCCATTACCTCCCAGCAAGCACCCTTCTCCAGGTCACGTCAGATGTGCTGCTCAGCCTGCTACGCAGGCGCGCTGTCTGCCTGTACTGTCGCCGCTCTCCCTCGCACCCCTGCGTCCCTGTGCCTGAGGTTTGCTTAGCCTGCTGGGCTCAGCCTCTCAGATCCCAGAGCGCTTGGTTCTGCCTCTCAGGGGCTTCCTCCAGCCCCCCATTTATACCCCTCTCCAGGCCTGCAACTCTCCCTGCAGTTCTGCTGTGCTCTGGATGGTGAACAGTGCCGGCTCTGCCTGCCTCAGAAGGCAGGAATCTGGAGGGTGAAGGCCAGGATTCACGACTAGGCGCAGGTTGATCCCCAGGGTTATGCGATGGACTTTGGGTACGCTTGTGGGATGTCGCTGGGAATGACGGTCCCTGTGTTGGTGACATGAATACAGTGGTACCCCGGTTTACAAAGACCTAATGTGTTTTAGGACATGGGGGAAGGTGGCTGTGCTGTGTTTGTGCGGGGAAAACATCCGTGGTCGTGTTTGTCACCCAATGCAGAGTTTGCAAATGGAAGCAAAGTTTTGCCAAATGCTTTTGTTTGTGAACCGAATCAGTAGCAAACAGAGGCAGTCGTGAACCCTGGTTTTACTGTGTATGATAAAATGATGCCCTTGGAAAACACTATTCTTCTGGACATGTATTAAATCCACTTCAAATGTTAATTCTTTTTTACTCCTGGCAGCAACGTTAATTCACTTATTTATTTGGATGCATCCATCTTGCAGAGTGGAGCTCCATGGCCCAACGCTGTGAGGTAAATGTAAACGGCAGAAAGATGGCGGTAAGGAAGCTGAGTGTCATACTGTCCTGGCACATGAACACTTGCTGTGTGACAAGAGCAGCTCACATCTACTTATCCAACAGACGGTGGTCCTGACGCAGCCGCCCGTGTTAATACCACCGCAAGCCGAGGTCGGCTCTGGGCTTCCAGGACTCAGCCCTGCCACACGGCCTCCCTAACTGAAAGTGATGGTCCCATTGCATTGATGGAGCTTTTTTTTCATTCAACATATAAGTGTCACGGTACAGAGGAACCCGAGAACGTCACGCCAGCGGAATAAACCAGACGCAGAGGAAATGTCACTGCTACAGCCTGTCAAATCTGGTCATAGCCGGGCTCTGCTTTCTGGCTTGTGTCACATCAGACTTGCTGACCTGCTGGCCCCTCTGCCTGCTCCTGCATCCCAAGTCCACCCTGACCTGGACAGCACTGCCATCTTCCTGCTCAGCTGCCTGCACCCTCGGGTCCCCACATTTCTCCCCCAGAGCCCTCTGCATTCCATTTTCATTGGTTTCTAGCTGGAGTAAATGTGGTACTGAATACACACTGGGAGTCCATTCAAAGGGTGCACATATTGGATGCCCACAGGAGAGTTTGGGGCATCCCCGTGGGGCAGAGACCCAGAGCAGGGCTGGCTCCAGGGTTCCAGTGCCCCTTGAGGAGTCCAGAGGAGGAGCTGCCCCTACTTTCTGTGCGTGGAGCCTGGCTGTGGGAGTGGGGTGTCTGGTTCTGTCTTTGCGTGTGGGACTCCCCAACAAGAAAGCTCTGGAAACCTGTTCTTTGGAGAGACAGGGACTGCCCTTTGGGGCCACGGTCCCCACACTTGCAGAAGGCACAAGGGATCCGTTGGGTTTTCCCCCATGGACCATGCACCGAGTACTTCTACAGCCAGAGTGCGGGGTGTGCTGAGTCCATCCCAGCACCAAAGAAAAGACAAAACCAAATAAAGTTTAAAAAAAACCACCGGCCCTGGACATCTCACTTATAATTAATCAAATATAAGCACACCTGTGTGTGTACTGATCAGAATAAAAACAGTATTCCCACACCCGGGTGACAAGTGTCCACCCCAAGGTGAGGAAACATAATGGAAATACAGTGGGTTTCTTCTCTTCAGCTCTGCTCCTTTACCAAGTAGAGCAAAGTATAATTCTTGAGTATAATTACTTCTGTCCCCTAAATGTCGAGCACCACCTCAAGTATAAGGGATTTAGAAAGTAACCCCAAGGTAGAGAATGACAAAACTGTTTTCTTTCATCTTAATGACATCTTAGTGGCTTTGGGGCTTAGACCCCACAGGCAGAACAGGAGAGTAAGGACTAGGCAGGACCAATCCCAGGGCAGCAGGACCTCTGAGCCAGCCCCGAGGGACCAGCAGACAGATTAAAGTAAGTCAGTAACACAGTGAAGGTGTGAGATTCCCAGGAATCACTGAGGAGAATGAAAAGCTATTTGTGAGAACTGTGTGAGGCACAGGCAGGGAGCTCAAGAGCAGGAGGGAGAGTCAGAGGCGCACCGTGAAACAGCAGATAAATATTCACCGTCTGAGTTGGGGACCTCACAATCCTACCTGAGCCAGGAAAATGAGAAGAAACAATTGCGATTTCCACACGAGAGGGTGATCAAGTGGAATGACTGCATTGACAAGAAACTCTGAAAGGTTTCAAAACAATGACACCCATGGAGGGGAAAATGACTCAGATGGAGAAGAGAGAGCACAATTAGGGACAACTTGAGAGTCCACTCTGACACCCCGCTTGCCTTGTGGGCCGAAGGGCTTTGGGTTTCTACTCTGGGGCCTGATCTGCATGCAGAACCGGAAAGAAAGAGACGAAATGAAAGCAGAGAAAGGGTCTGAAGCCATAGTTCCGAGGCAGCAGGGTGATTCCTGCCCTTATCGTAGGAAAGCTAGGAAATCCAGAAATCCACCTTCAGGGACAGGAGCCCCGCAGTAAGCACGCAGACAGGCCACATGCTCCTCTCAGCCACGGTGGCATCCCTGCAGGAGGTCACGTAGGCTGTGGCATGCAGGAAACCCCTGCATCATGGTGTGGTGAGGTGTCACAGTGTCACTGCCCAGGTCTCTGGGTGAGGACAGCTGTCCTCCCTCTGTCCTGCAGAGGACACAGACACCAAGCAAGCAGGGGTGTGGTCCCTGGGACACGCTGATGGTCACTCTGTGGCTGGTACTGCTTCCAGCAGGCCCTGCACCCTGCTCACTTGGCTGTGGCACAGACTCTGCCTCTGGCCTTAGCCATCCCTGGTGGTCACAGTGAAGTGAGAAAACAGTGCCTAGAGCCACCTGGTCCTGTGATGCAGAAGGGGACACAGGCACGCCCTGCCCATCGCCATGTGAAGGATTCACTGCTCCTCCAGGCCTGTGCCCCAGGCAGCCAGATGAGTACAGAATGAGCAGGTATCCTTGGTTTGAAAACTGAGAGCAGGGCTTGGGCAGTTCATCCAGGACCGGAAGGAGGTGGCCCAGGCCACACTGAAGCCCGTCCTGGTCCCCAGGGCACACACTGCATCCTGCGGCCATTCTATCCTCTGAGAAAGCTGGTGCCTGCCTCTCTGCTCATTTGTAGGATCTGACACCAGGGCCTATGCATGGAAACCATCTCTCCATGCACCCACATATTGCACGTGCACATGGGCACAGGTGCGTTCAGTGTCATAGCCCTTACCATGCTGTGACCGCAGAGCAAGCTTTCAAACAGCTGCCGGCACCCCGCCACTGAAGGCTCCTTCAGCTCAACTGGTTGCCTTGTGGCCTCCTCCAGGCTCATTCTGCATGGACAATGGGACTGGAGGTCTACAGCCACCCTGGGGGCAGGAGAGACTCGGGTGGCCCTCCAGGGATGTCTTTCTCCAGAACAAAGGCTCACCAGCTGGCTAGTGTGTTGCCAGCAGGTTAATTTGACAGGGCTTCCCTGAGACCCTGTAGCCACACCGATGTGTTGTGTAAACCAAATCCTGTCTGAAGGATCAGCAGTTAGGACCTCGGTCCTGTGAGCCCTCCATTCTCCACGGATCCACGCCATCGGAGACAGAAGGGCAGGGAAGGTTTGTTTTTAATCTTCTGCCTATTGTCAGTTCTGCCTCACACAGTCTTGTGGCCTGCATCATATTTTGGAAGAACTTCAAGAACGTAAGCAGTGTGTACCACCTTGGGAAATCTGTCCCTGCCTGAACGTAACTTTCTAGGTGCCAGGGAATGCATTTGCATAGAGAAAGAAATGGTCCTAGAGAGCAGAGGGTCCCTGGGTGTCTCTGGTCTGTCCCAGAACTGAGAGCAAACATAGGAGAAAGAATTACGGGATCTGCTTGGGTTTCACCAGCGCAGTGCGGCTCCTACGCCTGTGCAGACTGAGGTTTGCAGGAGACGCCTTCGTCTTCCTGGGGGTCACTAGCACTAGGACTGCGGTATGATTTGGGGCTGAAGAGATCTGCCTGAGCTACATGCTCAGGTATCAGGCAGCCAAATGGATCCTAACGAGCACCCAGTTACCAGTGGTGACAGGGTTGCTGGCCAGACCCGGAATACTCTGAAGATGCGCCATGGTGCCTGCCATCAGCCACTCTGTTTTGGGTCGCTTTATTTCAGGAAATCCCTGCCCATGGATTTTGGCAGGACCGAAGTGCACAGCGGTCTGCCCCTGGGATCATCCCTCCCAGGCCTGGGTGGAGAGGGTGAGGCAGGTATGCTCACCACAAAGGTCCTGTTCACTGGGCGATGGATGGGCAGAGGGGGTCAGGGCCCTGGGTGTGTATGGCCTGAAGTCAGCATGGTCTGCAGGCTGGGACTGTGCACCCAACACCCAGGCAACAGAGATATGGGAGGAGGTGGAGAGGCATCTGTCTCCTTTGCCAGCTCTGGCTCTGAAAGCACCTTCTTGGGCATGTCGGCTGTGTGCCAGGGTTTCCTCTAAGTTCTGTTCGTCTTCTCAGTCCCCTATGAGGTTCTTGTTTGTGCTTATTTGGTTCAGCAGCAAAGGTTCTTCTTATTGCAGACTGCAAGTAGGGGTGGGGAAAGACCCCCACACACACCGGTTCCCTGTTCTCAAACCCAGACTGGGACCAGGCCTTCAGCCCGTGGGGCTAGACTCTGCCAACACCCCAGTGAGCCTGGAAACTAGCTCTGCCTGCACCCAAAGGGAGGCCAGGTCCATGGCAACCTCAATGACAGCAGAGCCATGAATGGGCTCAAAGCAAAGACCCGGCCAAGCCCCACCAGCTTCTGACCTGCAGAACTGTGAGATCACCAGTCGCTGTTGTCCACGGATGTTACATCTGTGGGAGCTGGCAATAGAAGGGGAACACACTGGTGAATATTTTAACACACTCACCTATCAAAAATATTCTCTCTTCTATTGCAGCATAGTGTTTGATTTGGACATGGAATTACACAGGAGAGAGGTGCTTAATATTGCTAAGGAAACCACAGAGCGGAACTACCAATGCTGCAGCTGCACTAGAAGGCCCTGTGCACCCGCAGCCCCGGTCGTGGGCATGTAGGAGCCTGAACCACAGGAACAGCTGGCGCCCACAGAGCATAGGCTGAGAGCCATTGCCAGCAAGCCTCGCTCTGAGCTCTGTCCTGGTGACGTTTAATGTTTAACTCCTCCGTACGTGTGATGCCAAGCTGAACAACAACCACTCAGGAGGTATCACTAACCCAGATCTGGGGTGTTCTCAACCACTGACTGCTGTCTCTCACTCTCCCTCGGGAGGCTGAAGACAAAGCCTCAGGCCAAGAGCCCACTGCTGACTCCCCAGAGGTCCCAGCTGGCTGGGCAGGAACCGAGGCGCTCAAGGAAACAGGTGCTTCACACCATGGGTGAGAGACCAAAGACCACTCTGTCCTGCCCTGGAGCATTTGGAGTGACCTAAACGCTGATGAATTAAAAAGGCTATGGGCTGGCCCTTGCTCACCAGAGCATGCAGTGTGTATATGTGTATGTTTCACTCGGTGTCTGTGTCTGCGTTGTGTGTATTGTCTGTGTGTGTGTCTGTGTCTGTTTAGTGTGTGTAAGGGGAGATTTTCTGTTCCTATACGTGTGCTGTTTTTTATTGATTACCCTGCTAGGCTGATGTACATTTCCATTTTCTACATGGGTAGATTCATTGCAACCTATTTATTTCAGAAGACTTTTTGTCACTCTCTCACATTAACAAGGGTTCCTAAAGGCAGATAGATTTACCGTTTTTAATCTTCCATCTTGCAGTGTCTTTGTCAGAGGTGGGAAGGGCTAATTCAAGACTTTGTGGTTGCTTTGGCCCCCCAAGTTCTCCTTGCCCATGAGCCCAAGCATGCAGCTGTCCATGGAAACTCAGGGTGAGTCCCACTGAGTGGAATTCAGAAATTCCTACAGTCCCCAGAAAAACATTAAAGTAACTCTCACCCAGATATTACATTGAATAATTCCTAATCAAAATTTTAAAATCACAATTTTGATAAACCATTAATCCTGTGATAATGAGAAGTAGGCACTGCTGTAACAGTCATGCATAGTCCAAGAGGACAGACCTGTGAGACTATAACTTCAGCAGTCTTAGCTCAACTTCATATGTGATTAGAAAAACTCCATGCTGCTCCCAGAGGCCCCGGGAGAGCCCCTCCCTTAGCCAACTTCCCACCATTCTGTTAAATTAGCCTTGATAAAAAGCTTCAAAGGAGGAAAATGTATTTTATCTCCTGGTTTCAGATGCTTCCCCTCGGCCTGGGGCCCACGAGGAGACGCAGCAGCGGGGCAGGGCCTGTGCAGAGAGAAGCTCTGCAGGGCTGGCAGCCAGGAAGCAGCCAGGGAGGAGGAGGTGGGCCCGCCTCTTCCTTCCAGGGCACAGCCAGGGATCCAACTTCCTCTGCAGGCTCCACCTTCAAAGCTTCCACACCTCCACCGCAGCCAGGAGCAGGAGGCCAAGTCTGCTAGACATTTAAGACCCAAACTATGAGCCTGTTGCAGCGTGTGTGCATGGGCACATGTGTGTGCGTGGGCTCATGTGTGTGTGCTGACGTGTGTCTTCATCGTTGGTATGCTGAAGGGCTGTTATGTTTTCAGGCTTCATATAACTGCTGTGATCTGGAGGCTCATGCTTTCTGAAGTAACATGAAGTAGAATCTCAACATAAGATCCAAAGTCTTTGAGCAAAATTAAGAGGCTTTGTTGGTGTTGAAGCATTGTACCTGCACACACCTAGTCTCACAGCAGCTGCACACAGGCTGGGGACAGGAGAGCTGGAGACGGCAGCCAGGCCACGTCTGCAGGCCTGAGGTCCAACTGCTTTGATGTCCAAGCTCATGGGAAGGTGGACCTGCCCTCGCCTGTCTTTTGTCCTGGCCAGGCCCTCAGTGGATTTAGAGAATATTCACTCACATGATATTCCTAAGGGCAGGTCTTTGCTCATTTCATTCACTCAAGTGACAATCCTTTCGTGAAACACACATGCTCAGAAGATCTGTGTTACCAGCTATCTGATTACCACATAATCAAGTGACATACAAACTGGACCATCACAACAGATAGCCAAGTGGACAGATCAAGGCCAGGGGTTCAGAGAAAGCCAGCAGAGGTCTCTGCTCAGCAACCTGGGCTGACAGAAGCGGCAGCAATGGTGGAGTCAGAAGCTCACTGACCCAAATCCCAGCTCTCCCACTTACAGTCTGGGATCTGAGAATGCTACTTCAGCTCTTTAATCGCAGTTTTGCCTTATCAGAAATTTAATGATGATATTGTCAGTAAGGTTAACTACTTAAGGAACCATATTCCAAAGCACCCAGAGCAAAGAAAATGGGCAGAAAGTCATGGATCAAGTGGTGGTTGCAGGACAAGTGACTGCTCACCATCAGAAGTCGCTTCTGCGGAGATGGCTGTCATGCCCTCCCCTAAGGAAGTGCCCTGCTTCCTGAGCTCCTCCACATGACCCGAAAGGAAAGGAAAGCACACTTTGCAACTGCCCAGAATGAAACAGGAGGAGGGGATCTGGGCTCATTTTCTTAAATCACAGCCGGGATATCTTTTTGTAAAATCTGAAGTAGGAAAATTCTGGGATTCGGAGGCAGAGAAGTAAAGATTGTTCTCTGAAGAATAATGAGAGAGAAAGTGAGGCAGTTTTCACTCCAGGCCCCAGAGCACCCAGGCCCAGGCAAGACGAGCCTGCAGGTGAGGATTGGTATGCAGCTGGCACACCGCAGCCGAGCAGAGAGAACAGGCTTTGGGGGACAGAGGCAGCAGGTGTAATCAAGTTAAATGCGTCTAGGCTGGGGGAAAAGAAGGTATTCATATTCCAATGCAAACTCCCATGGAACTCATTTCATGGAACTACATTTCCTTTGACTTTCAAAACTCTGCTTCAGGTCAATCTTTCACAAACCAAGACCTCCCTGTGGACAGGTGCCCTGGGTACATCCAGAAACGTAGACAGAGTGGTGAGGGGCTCATGTCAGTAAATACTTTCAAATCACACTGAAAACCTGTGAGACACATATTATAGCCTGAACTCACACAGTTATTTACTGACACCTGGTTTCATTCATAAAAATGGAGGGGACAGATTTGTCTATTTTACTTGATTTCATTCATTCTACCACCATATCAAGAGTACTTCAAAAAGTGCTGGATAAAGTTTTAGAATAAAATGCAAAATTAATACAACACTGAGCCAGGACTTCCGTGCCATATGAGGGAAGAATCCAGGTATTGATTTCATGACCCTCAAGGAAATGTGAAATAATAAACTTCCCAATATCTCTCTCTTCCCTCCCCTCCCCTCGCCTCCCTCCCCTTCCCTTTCCCTCCCTTCCCCTCCCCTCCCCTCCCTCCCCTCCCTTCCCTTCCCTTGCTCCTCTCATCTCCCTTCCCTCCCACCCTCTCCTCTCCCCACCTTCTCCTCTCTCTTTCTCTCACTGTCTCTCCTGTGCCCTCTCCCCTCTCCCCTCACTCCTGCACTAGGGGAAGAAAATCTTCCAAAAGGGCAATTTATTGCCATGACTTGTGCTTTTAGAAAAGGGATTGGCCTGCATTGATCCCAGTAAGCAAACCATTAAAATCCTTTCACTAAATAAAAATAAAATTTGCCTCCATTTTGTCCTTCATGTGACTACTTTTAATGAGATGCTGTATTATAACACTTTTTTTGAAAAGACATAGACAAAAAATACTTGTTTGGCAAAAAAAGAGAAAAATCTTTTTTCATTTGCATTTTTTTGATTACTACTAGTGATTCGTTTGGGATGGATTATTTCAAATATTTCATGTGTCTGTATGTATGCATTCCATGCTTTTAATTAATCTAAGAAGTGATGTGGTATTTGAGCACAAGAATTAGTTCTTCTCCACTTTCAAAAGACCAGTGCTTAGCAAACTGCATCCTGTATAAAAACATTATAAACTGTTTGCTGATTATTCTACACTGCCTTTTTAAATTAAGTGACAAAGACAAGAAAGAAGAGGGGATACAGGACAGAGCTCTAAGTACTGTTCAGAGAGAACACCCTTCTGGGTACTAATCCCTCGAGCACATCTGTGCGGACAGTCACGCAAGCAGGTCCAAACTTGATGTAGTGTTGGACTGATTGTATCAATTTAAGACATTTACAAATGTCCCTAAACCAGATGAGCGATTACACACCTTAGGGAGGCTCATCTCCTGGAAAGCAGGAAGGCTGGATGAGGTTCTGTTGTTTGGAGGAGCTCCAGTCTTTGCCTTTGGCTTGGAGCTCATCTCCTGACTTCCGGTGCAGACTCTCCGGTTTCCGCTTTGTGTCCTTGAAACTTTCGGCATAGACTCTGCAGCCTTCTGTCACAGACCCATCTGCCTGCTGGGCAGACTTGCACCACACCTTGCAGTCATCTCCAGATCTTGGATTGAGTCATTTGGTCTCAGGCTTGCAGACACCCTCTGCAGGCTTCCTCATCCGACTCTGTGGCCGACCATCGTAAGCCATCTTAGAACTTTTTATACACTTGCATTTCCTGTGTTATATCTGTTTCTGTAGTAGAACCCTGACTAACGCACTTGCCATCTATGCCTGTTAAATTATTAAAATCCAGATATACTTGAATTCTCTGACTGAGGTTTTGACCTACTGTGTCAAGGAAGAATGGTGAACTGAACCAATAGTTTTAAAACTCATTTTCTAAATCGCACCTTAATGACCAGTTCTTAACAAAAGCTCAGAACAAACAGCAGTTTATATGTTGATTCTTTCCATGATGTAACTCATCTTGATGAACTAGGACCATGAACTGTGCTTTGGTGGTCCAATCTGAAAGTACTCTACCTGCACCATGAAACTACTAAAACAAGGAACTAGACATTTGTAAAGCCAGGTCACAGAGACATGAGTAAGTGTGCATTTTCATCCTCAATCAGCACCAAATAACCCTAACACGGTGGGAAGTTTGTATTATGGTGCTAAGGTTTGTATTAGTTCTTGAGCCAAAGAAAGGCAAAGAACTTGCTGAATGTGTCCTGGCTGGGAGGTGGCAGCTCACCGGGCCCACGAGGGCTCCTCAGAGAAGTGTGTCCGCTGGCATGCTTCATTGCCCTGCAAACCTCTGACTGTCAGCCTGGCTTCAGTGCTACCAGGATTTGCCCCAGATACCTGTGTGCCATCTAACCCACCCAGGCCCAGGTTTCCTCAGGACTCACACCTGTGTGCTCGGCCAACCACACAACACGAACTACTTAGCCACCAAGAAGGGCACTTTTCAGTCCTTCGTAGGTGCCTGGATGCACATTAAGTGAGATAAATCAAACACAGAGATTGACTATTGAGCGGTTCCTCTAATGCAAGAGACCCAAAATAGAAGTATTTTACAGGGACAAATAAAAGCAACGTTAAGAAACAGGAGATAGACTCTGTGGAGATGGGAAGGGAATTGGGAAGACAGAAGAAACCGGATAGCGGGGAAGGAATCAAAATTATCAAGACGCTCTTTTGCAAGGTGAGTGTAATTAAAATGGGTCACACATACACACAGTGCCTCGGTTCTTGTCGAACTGGGCTTGAAGCTAGAATCATGGAAGTAAATTCATGAGCTGAGCAATTCATTAAAAAAATTTTGATAGAAAAAAAAAATACCTGGTAAACAAATGTTTCAGTCCTGACCATCTATAGATGTTATGTCACCATCTAACAAATGACACGGTACAAAAATCCTTTCCAGGGATTCGCATTACCTTAGGCAGTGCAGGTTGCTGAAGCTGATTCAAAGTGCGCAGAGGCTGTGATGAAGGCTGTGCCCTCTCCTGCACTCTGTGAGGCCCCCGGGCACCCACAGCCTGGGGTGCCCGCGGGGAGTCGCCGATACCCAGCAGCTGAAACCTCTGTGCAGTCCCTGCATCAGCTCTGTCTGTCTCCTTCATAGTTCGGCGTAAAGAGCAGAGTTACGTGGGCTGTGCTGACCTGACAGTTCTCAAATACCATTTCAGTGAAAAAGTGAATACTTCCCTTGTTTAGCTTTTTTTTTTTTTAATTTGAAAGGATGTTTTGTTCCCCAGAGTTCATTCTTTCCCCTGGTTCATGTTTTAAGTTTATACACGGGAGGCGACCAACCATAGGAATACACTTTTAACAGACGCATAAAACTGCACAACACTGAGTTTTAGTTTTTTACTTTAGAAAAAAACACAGTGGGGACAAGGAGAGATTATTGCATTCAGCATTCCTGAAGCAAATGATACTATAGCTCTCAGCTCATGGTCAACTTTTTCCCTGCTGGTAGAAGTATTTTTAATCATAATTATTGTGGGTAAAGGACCTTTTCTTGATAATGAAGTGGATTCCACATGGGGGTAAGGTCCTCGTGGCTATGACCTGCACAGCCCTGAGCTCTGTTCCACGTAGGCACCCTGGGGCTCGCACATGGAGGGATTTTCAGGGCTCCTCTGAGCACTGAGAGGTGATGCTGGGAACGGTTCTCAGCAAAGAGCGGTGCTGACGTCTGTGTCATTCTTCAGAGAGGCTGTGTGACGACACTTTAATTCTTCAACCCTGCTCAAGGCTGAGATCCTTATTTTTATTTTTACTTGAAAAGTAATTTTGAGATATTATGTGATTGTATTGCTTTTCTGCTAAAAGCCAATCTCTCTCATGTATTTTACCATTTTAGTCTGTTTATCATTCTTATTTTTGAAGGTTTGTGAAAACATATTTTAAAGATAAAAACATGCTGAAATAAAAGCACATGAGTCTTCCCCATCTCAATAAAAGAAACTAATTAAAGAGTAATGATATAGACTTTGAGTTCACAAAAAAACCCTCCACAGTTCTGCAGGGTGCTAAAACCCCCAAGGAGCCTGCTCTGCTCATCAAAGAACTGCTGACATAAATCCCATATTCTCTTTATTTTCTTCTGTTGGGAAGAATTCTGGAAGGGGGACCTACTTTCTATTTCTATTAGTGGATAGCAAATTATTTTTAATCAAGAGAATACAGGACTTAAATGATTTATAAAAGTCAGTGCATGATTCATTTCAGCATTCTTGTTGAGGAGAACTTCCTTTCCTTAAAAAAATAAAAAAGAGCACAAGATAAGGCAAAATTATGAAATTGAAAGTCAGAAAAGACAAAAAAAGAAGAGTAAAGTTGCCTCTCTCTCACTCTGAGGGCAGCTGCCGTTTCTATAGAAAGAACCAGGCAACCATAGAAGCTCTTAACTTTGTACAATCACAGAAATTAAAGCCAGGCTGGCCAGACCCACGCAGATGATCAAGAACCATAATCCTGCTGTCAACTTAATCTACATCCTGAAGGATCACCATGAAATTTAAGTGATGGGGAGAATGGCTTTGATGTTCTCTTGCCAACCTGTCTTCATTCCTCAGTAGAACATCATTAGGAGACTGTGGAGCTGCGTTCAACTCTCATAAGCAGGGCTGGTGGTAGAAAGCAACAGCAGGACATTCTGTGCTTTCAGTGACTACAGGACTTCCAGGAGCATCGGTCCTGGAATATGCAAGTCTTTGCTGCAGGCACACCAGATCACTCCTAATAATTACCAGAGAGTTCCGGAAGGCTTTGGATTCCACATGCAACCCCAAATGCCAGGATCCCCGCCCTTTCTGTGGGTTCGCAGGACTGAGGCCTCTTTGACAAGCGAAGTGGTTTTCTTTCTTGTCTCCTACTTGGTTCATTAAAGATGACTTCGGGCAAGCCAGCCCTTGAATGAATGCCCCCAAGTTGTGTCCTCAGAGTGGTCCAGAGTTTAAAATTTTGCAACCACAGCTTGTAGCTGCATACTTTCTTAGTATACATGTTCCAAATCCTGGCCCAGCACAAGAGGGGGGATGCAAAAATACATTGAAATCTGCAACTTCTACCCCAAAGTACTGCTGAAAAAATAATTTCCCAAATCATAATATGAAGAGCAAGATTATGCTCTACAATAATGAGAAACAGTAGTTAAAACAAAAACAAAAAATATACCAACTTGTTAAAATATGCTTGCCACATTGAAATAAATGGCAGACACTTAAAAATATTTAGGGGAGGAAAACACTATAAAATTAGAAAAAGACAGAAGTGAAAATACAAATGACAGTCTTGGAATTAAAAACTGACAAGATGAACTTAACAGTTAATTAGATATAAAAGAGAAAATTGATGATTTATATGTCAGAAAAATAAGACAACAAAGATTAAAATATTTAAGGAAAGTCTATGTAAGATTTCAAAATAAACCATATATTCACTAATTCTAATAAGTAGACAATTTATACACATCTTCCCAAAAACTTAGAAAATCAAAGGTAAAGGAAGCATTACTTCCAAAGGAGATTAGACTGACAGCCACTTTCCAAACTAATGAAAGCCACTATTATTGCTTATGTATAGATGTCTCCCCAAAGTCTCACGTAGTCTTAAATGGGGCTTTTTCAGAGGTAGCTGATTGTAGAGTGTGTGACACTGGAATTGATTCCAATGCAGTGCTAGTATCAAGAACACAAGGATTAAGGGTGTGTCACCCACCCGGAGTAGCCTGGTTATAGAAGAACTATGGTCATTTCTTGTTGGTCTGCTACCTTCGCTCACCATGGACTGTTCCTCCTCTGTGATGCCCTTCTGCCATGCCACCCTGTGTTGAATCCAGCCAATTATGGTCCCATACCTCTACAAACTGTAAGCCAAAATAAACCTTTATATTTCTGACTTTAAGTGTTGGGTATTTTGTCTCAACAATAAGAAAACTAACACAGAATTTAGTACCACAGAAATGGGGTCATTGCTGTTACTGCACCTGATCATGTGGATTAGAAGCCTTTAGAATTGGCTTGTGGGAAGGGGAAGAGTTAGAAAAGGATTAGAGAGGCTGACTGAAACACCTGAGGCTGCACTTAATGGGAGATTCTGGTCAGAGCTCAGAAAACAAAAGACTGATAGAAATCCTTCCAGTAAAGACTAGGCTCAGGAGGTTTCTTCTGGAAAGAAGGACTGCATTGGTTGCTGGACTGCAGACAATGTGTGCTATATCTTGTCAAAAAGTTTATCTGCATTTTGCTTATTCCAGAGATGTTACCTGAGACTGAGATTAAGGGCAGTGGACAAATTAGTCTTGCTGAACAAGTTTCAAAGCAGTCTAATATTGAGACAGTTGTTAGGAGCTTTCATCCAGATTTATGTTGAGAATCAAGAAAAATGAGCCCAGCAAGATGATTTAAAATGTTGTGAGTTTGGGCAGAAAGGAAGCTCCAATAAAGCTGTGATCCATAAAGATGGAACAGAAGGAAAATTGGTCACTGAAAAGACTAGCAAGAAAAAGCCAAGTATTTCAGAAAGCAACAGAAAAGATGGCCTGAGGATGACATGACAACCAGCAGGACTCCAGCTTCTGTAGATTCAGAGTTGCAAAGGTGAAAGACTTTGCTTTGAAAAGAAAGCCCCAGAGCACCATATTGGTGCCTGATGGGAGCCTAGGGAAGTTGTTCCTCAGAACTTGGTTCACAGGCACTCGACTCCTACAGTCAAAGGAGAAGGAACCTGGATACAGCTCCAGCTGGCGGCAGGCCTTGGCATCATTTATATGGCACTAGCTTTAGGGGCATGCAGAATGGAAGAGTTGTGGGTTCAGGAAGGATTCCCCTCATATTTCAGAAGAAGGGCTGGGAAGCCAGGCATTGTGCCCCCGAGAGGGCAGTGTGTGAAGCTGTGAGTACAACTGGGAAGCCAAAGGTACAGTGGAACCCAGAAGGTTGGAGAAGCCAGGAATGTAGATCATTTGAGGAGAGCAGAGACAGCCCCAGAGAGAGGCAATGGGAGCTACAACCACCAACAGTTCCTGTAAGAGTAAAGCTGCCCAAGCCCTTTGGAGTTAACTTGCCACAGATTGCCAGGTATGCTGGAAGTTGAACCATGGGAATCAATGTTTGCCCTGCTGGATTTCAGTATTGTTTGGTTACCTTCCCTTACTATACCCCTGTTCATAACTTTTGGAAAGGAAATGTATATCTTGTGCCATTGCATGTTGGAAGTGTTCAACTTTATTTTCATTTGTACAGGGGCTTGCAATTAAGAGTTTGCCTTTAACCTCAGAGTATACTTGAGCTTGTATTTTTAAACAATGCCAAAACTGTTAGGACTTTGGCAACTCTTAGAGATGGAATAAAATGCCTTTTGCATAAAGGTACATAAGTCTTTGGAAGAACAGTGACAGAATGTTATGGCTTATGTCTAGATGTCCCCCCCAAAGCCTCATGCTGTCCATAGGTACAGCTTTCTCAAAGGTGGCTGGACCTAGAGTGTGTGATGCTGGAATTGACTAGTGGTGCAATGCTAGGGTAAGGGGCACATGGATTAAGGGTATGAATGCTGCCTGCCCTAAGTAGACTGGATAAAATATAAGGGATACAAAAGCTGTGGTTATTCCTTGTTACTTTGTTACCTCCTTCCCACCATGAACCATTTCTCCTTTGCAATGTGAGTCTCCCATGCCATCCTGCACTGGGACCAGCAGATAGTGGACTGAAACCTCTACAAACTATGAGCTACATAAACCTTTCCTCCTTTAACTTTAAGTGTTGGGTATTTTGTCTCAGCAATGAGAAAAGTGACTAAAACAACTATGATGTGCAGAAATGATATATTCAATATTCTGGAATAAAAATAACTGCAAAGTTGAAGTTTTACTCTCCCATAAATTTCATAGGAGAATAAAAGCATAGTGAAGACAATTCCAAATAAAAAAGAAAAATTTTCCCTAGAATACATGCTTTAATGAGAATTCTAAAGAAAATAGGTTTTGGATAGCCCATCTGAAGAAGAAATAAGAAACAAGAGCAGAGAAAGCAATAGCTACATGTTTAACATAGTGACTTACATCACTTTTACTTCGCATTACTTTTAAATGACATTATGTCTTCAGAATTTTTGTGTGATGGATGCATTTCTATCATGGCTTCAATAATATATAGTAAATAGATAAATAAAATGCCCAACAAGATACAGCCATTGATTAGTACTAGAAGTTAATGAGTTAAATGTGCATGCTTTAGTTAGATGAAATGTTAGTGATGCAAGGAATAGAACAAGTAACTTTCAGAGTAACACAGAAAAGAGAGTATGATAAAAATTAGTTATTCCAGCCCAGTGTGGTGGTGTGTACCTTCGATCCTAGTAGAAGGGAGACTAGGGCAGAAAGATTGTGAGTTCATGTCTATCCTGGGATACACAGCAAGACCCTGTCTCAAAAAAAATGTTCATTCCAAAAGAGAATGGCAGAGAGGAAGTTGTAGGGAAACTCAGCAAGTAAAACTAATAAAGTACATTACTATGGTAACAGCCACCACCACTACTGGTAATAGTGCATTTAAATCTCAAGCATCATCATTTACATCTCATAAAACACAAGTTTAAGCCAAATAACAGAAATCATGCCACTGAATACAAAGTTTTCCTACTATCTTGTGTCCACAAGACAGAATTTTCAACAAATATATACAAAGCTTGAAAGTAACAGGATATAAAGATGAAAGCACCCCTATGTAAGACAGTGTCTGCACCTGTACTTGTATCTGTCAAATACTTTCCAGGAAGGAGGAAAAAACCCAGCTGTCTCTGCTCCCACACCTGGGAGTTTTAGAGAGGACCCATGGGGTGGGGAGCAATCTACATAAAGAGCATGGGAAGTGAAGTCTGAAGCAGACAAGAACCCTACCTGCCGAGGGCTGGTGTTAAATGACTGGAGGCAACATAAGGCTATTGTGGAAGCTGACTTGAAAAAGATGTGAAGTTAGCTTGTAAAGAGGACAGTGTAGGAGGGGAACTGCAGCTCGGGAGGTATGAGGAAGTGGTAGAAGAGGTCATCTAAAACCTGAAGAAGATAGAAGACAGCAACCAGATGGGTGCACAGGGACATGCTGAAGTGAGTGTGCTGTGCTGTGGATCTGAGGTGACATGAGAGAGGCTGCCTGGTACATCTTTGGGGAATGCATGGTTGTGTCAGGTGTGGGGCGGCTGAAGCAGTGTGCACTGTGTGTGCTGTGTGTGGAGCCGTTTCCCTATAGGCCTTTGTTCAGTGCAGCGCAACTCTGCTTACTCACCTAATGCTTCTCAGGATAAAGCCACACACAATTCACATTGTCCTTGGATTTCCAAACAAGCAGTGTAAAAGAAATAACCATGCTAAGGATCTAAAGAACATCACTTCAAATTGTGTAAAGCAATCAATTAACTGAGAAGATAAGTATCTTTAAACACACACACTTTAAGAGATTGACAGATGTGTAAGGATAAACGGCAAACCGTGCTGCTGCAATGGGAGATGTTTCCATGCTTCTCACAAAACTTGAAAGATCACTGAGTGGGTGCAACACTGTATTGATTTGATTAACACGTCAAAATTCAAAGGTATGAAATTCTGAAGACAATGGAAAATACACTTTCTTTATAAGAACATAGAATATTTTTAAAAGTTCCCATGCACTGGCCTATAAAACAACTTTCAACAGAATCTGAACAATGAGAATTACGCAAAGCCCATTTGTCCATGATAATTATGCCATGAAATCAGAAAGTAGACAATGCACTGAGGTTACTAGAAGACCCTCATATAGTCAGAAATGAGTGTCTTAATAAGCCATGAGTCAACAAATAAAATATTTTTCTGACTCCTAATAAAAATACGCATACCAAAACCACTTTCATACACCAAATAAATACAAATAAGTAATGAGAACATCTGTAGCCTGCATATCTTGAAAGAATGCTCAGACTCAATAAACTGGGCATCCACTTTAAGAAGTCAGAATAAATAAATATGTGTAGAAAATAATGAAACAAAACAAAATATTATTGAGGGAGTAAACAAATGAGAAATGTTTTTGAACCTATCAAAACTCTGATAAGTTGACAAAGAACAAAGATAGGAAAGGGGAAAATAAACTCAGGAATTGGAAAATAAAACCTCTCCAGAGGACCTGCAGTTATTAAAAAGATACAATCATCTCAGCCAACTGCAGGTGTTGCAAGATCTGGGCCCTGGGATGCAGCTCAGTGGCAGGGAGCTGCCTGGCATGCATGAGGCCCTAGGTTTGGTTCCCAACATGAGGCGAGAGTAGGGAAGCAGAGTGGGGGACCAGAGAAAGAGACAGGGAAGGAAGAAGGGAGGGAGAGGGACAGTAACTGACAGAGAAAGACAGAGACAGAGAGATGAGAGACTGAGAAAGAGACAGACAGAGTAAGGAAGACAAAGAAGGTAAGAAAATATGACAACATTGTTCTATGAAGAAGTAATTTAAGAGTATGTATCCAGGAAAAATACACATAAGAATTCACATAAGGCATTCATGCAGTTAACAAGCATATTATATTTCTTGATTTTGTATGGTTGTGGGATTTTATCAGCTTATAAATATGTGCCATTTGTATTAATTTCTTTTCTAATTCTAAATAAGTACAGCCACACTTGGTATGAACAGGGGATTGTTGGTTCCAGGATGCCTGTAGATACCAAAATGTGTGGATGCTGACATTTCCTGCATAAAATGACATGCTTTCCTATGACCTGTACACATCATCTCACACCACTTAAATCATCTCTAAATTTTTTACATTGTCTAATACGATGTAAATACTACATGCAGCTTAGTGGTAGAGAACTATCACTTTAATACTGCAATGTTCAAGGAAAAATAGCAAAACTGCATGGATAAAATTGTTCTTCAAATATTTTTCATTTGTGGTTGTTTGAATCCATGGATACTTAATCAGAAGAAAAATGTATACTTTCTGTTTTAATGCAATTTTTAAAAAATATTTCTCATGTGTGGTTGGTTTAACCAATGGATGTGGAATCCACAGAAACAAAACAGATAATACTGTTTTGAGATGTTTGAAAACTTAGATAAACAAATTACTAGAGAAAGATAGTTTCCAGAAATGCACTGAAGAAAAAAGAGAATTTGAATATTTCTACAACCATTGTCTCAAGATTGAATGTCCCCCACTCTAACACATACACATGCACACACACACGCACACACACATATACACAGACACTCATGCACACACACACATATGCACAGACACTCATACATGCACACACACACATACACATATGCACAGACACTCACACATGCACACACACATATGAACAGACACTCACACACATATGCACAGACACTCACACATGCGCACACACACACACACATACATATGCACAGACACACATGCACAACTCAAGAAGGTAAAAAGTTGCAGAGATGAGTTTTCTTTTAAACTTCAGGAAACATGATCTCAAAGTTCACCCATTTTTCTACAGATGACTCATTTATCCCTTCTTATGGCAGAGCAGAACTCTGTGGTGTATAAATACCTCACCTTCATCCATTCATCTGTTGGTGTACATAAGGCCACTTCCAGGATTTAACTAGCATGATTTGTGCTGCTAAATACATGGGTATGTACAGATCACTATAATAGATCTGTAGCGTTTTGGACAAGATATCTAGAAGGAGAATAGCTGGATTGAGTGGAATTTCTAGTTTTAGGTTTTTGAAAACATCATACTGTTTTTTATAATAGTTGTACTAGTGTGTTTTCCTAAAAGGAAGATAGAAGGGCAGCTTTTTCCCTATAGTTTAACAAAAGTTTCATAACATTGAGCCATACAAAACTATTTAGATCTAATCTCATTCATAAACATTTATTATGAGAATAAGAAATAAAAGAAGTAGGCACCCAACAGACCCTGCAGTGGGAAGTCAGGTGACTGGCTCACTTCTTCATTGTGGGACCCAGCAATTGGACAAATATAAACCTTACATTAGGAGCAAAAGATACATACTGCCAACAGTGGACACTAGTGGGATTGAAGGATCACATATTACCTTGAAAAGGGAAAAATGGCAAAAGGAAAAATCAAAACACAATCTCAAACATCTGGTACACCAGGAGCAAGTACAGGAGACATTGAAATTGAGGACTTCAAAAGTAACACACCAGAAACCTCTGAAAAGATAGCGAGTGAAATAAAAAAACAACCTCATGAGGCTATAGAAAGAAATAACAACTTTAGTAAAGGATTGCTATGCACAGCTAAAGAAGAAATAGAGAAAAAAGTACATGAGCATGGGAAACTGATTGAAACTTTGAATAAACAATACAGAAAACATGCAAAATTCATGAAACAAACTCAAAGAGACATCCAGGAATCAAAAAATTCTATTCAAAGTGTGCAAAACCATTGAAATGAAGCTGAGGATAAGATTTCAGACCTCAAGGACAGGATCGCAGTTAGTGAACAGGAAAGGATAGAACTTTTAAAAATAACAAAGCAGCATGAAGTGACAATCCAATAGCTTCAAGATGATGCCAAGAGAAAAAATATAAGATTAATAGGCATCAATGAAGAGGCAGGAGCCAAAACAAATGACATAGCCAAAATATTCACAGAAGTAATAGAAGAAAATTTCCAAAATATAGGGAAAAATCTGATATGCAGGTAAGTGAGGCATATAGAATGCCAAACAGTTACAACCAATATAAATCTATACCCAGACATGTAATAATTAAGGTCTCAGACATACAGCATAAAAAAAAAATACTAAAAGCTATTAGAGGAAAGACACAACTCACCCATCAAGGAAAGCCCATTAGAATCACAGCAGACTTTTCAACACAAACCCTCATGTCAAGACAGCTTGAAGTGAGGTATTTCAAGCCCTGAAAGAAAACAACTTTCAACCCAAACTGATTTACCCAGCAAAACTTTCATTCAAATTTAATGGAAAAACAAGATACTTCCATGACAAAGAACAACTGAAGAAATTCACATCCACCAAGCCAACCCTAGAGAAAGAGTATTGAAAGACATACTAGATAAGATAAAAATAACCACAATCCCCAGAACAACAGAAAGAAACCACTAGGTAGGATGAGCCATTAAACAAGGGGGAAAAGCAGAAAGCAAATAATTGGAAAATAACATGGCAAAGTTGAGCCAGTAAATATTAGTGTTATCCATAAATGTAAATGGCCTCAATTCACCTATCAAAAGAAATAGGCTGACAGAATGGATCAAGAAACATGATCCCACAATATGCTGTATGCAAGAAACACATCTGACCCAAAAGGAAACTCATAGATTAAAAGTCAAAGGATGGAAAGCAGTATTCCATGTAGCAGGAACCGAGAAAAAAGCAGGGGTAACTGTTCTATTTGCAGACAACATGAACTTCAAACCTAAAATGATTAAAAGAGATAAAGAAGTTCACTACATACTCATTAGTGGAAAAATTCAAGAGGAAGAATGAATAATTATAAATATATATGCACCAAATACAGGAGCATCCAACTATATAAGACAAGTACTAATGGACATGAAAAACCAAATACACAAGAACACAATTATAACAGGGGACCTTAACACCCCATTGTCACAAAGAGATAGATCAACTAGACAAAAAGTCAGCAAAGAAATAATAGAACTGAATCATACCTGTGAGCAATTGGACTTAGTAGATGTTTACAGAGTGTTCCACCCAACCACAACAGAAAACACATTCTTCTCAACTGCACATGGGACATTCCCCAAAATAGACCATATATTATCCCATAAAATATTCTTAAGTAACTGCAAAGGTATTGAAATTATCCCATGCATACTCTCTGACCATAATGCACTGAAATTGGAAGTTAATGGCAAAAAAACCTGCAAAACTTGCATAAATATATTGAAATTAAATAACAACCTTTTGAACAACAAGTGGGCTACAGATGAAATTAAAGAAATAAAGCAATACCTACAATTCAATGAAAAT
Source organism: Hydrochoerus hydrochaeris (assembly GCA_004027455.1). Classification (NCBI taxonomy): domain Eukaryota; kingdom Metazoa; phylum Chordata; class Mammalia; order Rodentia; family Hydrochaeridae; genus Hydrochoerus; species Hydrochoerus hydrochaeris. The sequence goes on along the minus strand of PVLA01006067.1, from coordinate 99,907 downwards.
GCAGAAACAACATACTGTAATCTGTGGGATGCAATGAAAGAAGTCCTAAGAGGGAAATATGTAGCAATAAATAGTCATATCAAGAAAACAGAATGAACACAAATAAACAACCTAATACTTCAACTCAAACTTCAAGAAAAAGAAGAGCAAGCTAAACCCAAAGCTCATAGAAGAGAGGAAATTGTAAAGATTAGAGCCCAAATCAATGCAATTGAAACTAAAAAAATCAATACAAAGAATCAAAAAGCTGGTTTTTTGAGAGAATAAACAAAATGGACAAACCTCTAGCTAACCTCATATAGAAAAAGAAAGAAAAAAACCCAAATTCACACAATAAGGACTGAAAAGGGGGAAATTACTGCAGATCCCATGGAAATTCAAAAGATCATGAACACCTACTTTGAAAATCTCTACTCACATAGAATGGAAAATACAGAGGAAATGGACAGATTTCTAGAAACATATGAACTATCAAAGCTCAACCAAGAAGATGTAGCAATTTTGAATAACCCAATATCAGCTATTGAGATTGAAAATTTAATTAAAAACTTACCAACCAAGAAAATCCCAGGTCCTGATGGATTCACTGCTGAATTCTACAAGAAATTCAAAAAGATTTGATGCCAATACACCTTAATCTCTTCAATGAAATTGAAAAGGAAGCAGTCCTCCCTAAATCATTCCTGGAGGGAAGTCTAACTCTCATACCAAAACCAGAGAAAGATCCAACCAAAAAGGAGAACTATAGGCCAATCTCACTAATGAACATTGATGAAAAAATTCTCAGTAAAATACTATCAAATAGAATGCAGCAAATCATCAAGAAGATTATACTTCACGACCAAGTGGGATTCATTCCAGGAATGCAGGGATGGTTTAACATGTGCAAATCAATAAATGTAGTACACCACATCAATATAGCCAAAAACAAAAACCACATGGTCATCTAAATAGATGCAGAAAAAGCTTTAGATAGATTCCAACACATGTTCATGATAAAAATCCTTCAAAAACTCAGAATACATGGTGTCTATCTCAACCTTATAAAGGCCATCTATGACAAACCAACAGCCAGCATTATACTAAATGGACAAAAACTGAAAGCTTTTACTTTAAAATCAGGAACAAGACATAGATGTTCACTTTCACAACACCTATTCAATATAGTTCTGGAAACATTAGCCAGGGCAATCAGACAAGAGAGAGAAATAAAAGGAATAAAGATAGGAAAGGAAGAAATTAAATTATTGCTATTTGCAGATGGCATGATACTCTATATAGAAGACCCAAAAAACTCCATTAAAAGACTACTAGAGGTAATAAACAAGTTCAGCAGTGTAGCTGGATACAAAATCAATAGAATTCTTGTACACAAACAAAAACTCACTGAGAGAGAAATTATGGAAATATCACCCTTTACAATAGCATCTAAAAAAATGAAATACTTGGGAATCAACCTAACTAAGAATATAAAAGACCTATATGATGAAAATTATACCTTGCCCAAAAGGAGATTGAAGAGGATATTAGAAAATGGAAGCATATTCCTTTCTCTTGGCTAGGAAGAATGAACATTGTGAAAATAGCCATACTCCCAAAACTGCTGTACAGATTTAACACAATCCCAAACAAAATACCATTGACATACCTCACAGATTTAGATTAAAAAAAAAACTCCTAAAATTCATTTGGAAACAGAGGAAACCTAGAACAGCAAAGGCAATTCTGGGCAACAAAGGCAAGACAGGAGGCATCTCAATTCCTGACTTGAAACTATGCTACAAAGCCACAGTGATAAAATCAGCCTGGTACTGGCAAAGAAATAGACCTGTGGATCAATGGAACAGATTAGAAGATGCAAGCACAACTACAAAGACACTCAGCCACCTGATATTTGACAAAGAGGCTAAACATATTCACTGGAAAAAGGATAGCCTCTTTAATAAGTGGTGCTAGAAAAATTGGCTCTCCACATGCCAAAGACTGAAACTAGATCCATGCCTATCTCCATGCACAAAACTAAAGTCTAAATGCATCAAAGACCTAAATATCAAAACAGAAACACTGAATCTACTGGAAGACAAGGTAGGTAAAAGTCTTGGAGACATAGGGGTAGGCAGAGAATTCATGAAAAGAATGCAAACTTCATGGGAAACACTTCAAAGAATCAACAATGTGATCTCATATTATTGAAAAGTTTCTGCACTTCAAAGGAAATCATAAACAGAGTGAAAAGAAAACCCATAGAATCGGAAAGAATTTTAGCCAGCAACCCCTCAGACAAAGGACTTATATCCAAAACATAAAAAGAAGTGAAAAACATCAAACCTCACAAATTCAATGACCCTCTCCAAAAATGGGCATCTGAGATGAACACACAGTTCTCAGAGGAAAATATGCAAATCACAAATAAATACATGAAGAAATTTTCACCATCACTGGTCATTCGAAAAATGCAAATTAAAACAGCATTGAGATTTCATCTCACTCCAGAAAGAATATCTGCCATCAAGAAAACAACTGATAACAAATGTTGGCAAGGCTGTGGGGAAAAAGGAACACTGCTCCACTGTTGGTTGGAGTGCAGACTGGTATAGCCACTATGGAAATCAGTATGGAGGTTTCTCACAAGATTAGGATTGGAAGCTCCATTCAATCCAGCTATTCCCCTCCTAGGTATTTTCCCAGAAAACCTAAAAAGGACATATCACAGTGATATATGTCCCCCTATGTTCATAGCAGCACAATTTGTAATAGTTAAATCTTGGAAACAACCAAAATGCCCACTAACTGGAGAGTGGATAAAAAAGATGTGGTATTTTTATACATTGGACTATTACTCAGCCATAAAAAAGATGATCTTGAGGCCTTTATAGGTAAATGGAAGCAACTTGAGCCAATTCTCATAAGTTAAATAAGTAAGAATCATATTTATAAATATCACATTGTGTCTTTAGTGTAAAAAGTAATAAGAAATGTAAGAGTAATAAAACCCAAAATGTGTAATTGCTATTGTAAAAAAGAGAGGAAAATAAAGTGCTCTAAAGGATATAACTGCATGTAATTTTAAGTGTGTAGATTGATAACCACATTACTAAGTTTTTGTTGGATCATTGAACAGAATTGTTTTCAGTCTCACCGTCTGATTGTCCACTTTGTGTGCTTTAATTTTGTAACTTGAAAAACTATTTATAAGAGGGCAATATGTAATTTATTAACTAAAAAAGTAATAAGAAATGTAGGATTAATAAAACTCAAAACGTGTAATTGCTATTGTAAAAAGAGAGGCAAAGAAAGTGCTTTAAAGGATATAACTGCATGTATTTTTAAGGGTGTAGGACTGATAACAAAACATTACTAAGTTTATGTTGGATCATTAAGCAGAACTGTTTGCAGTCTCACAGTTTGAATGTCCAGTTTATATGCTTTAATTCTGTAACTTGAACAACTATGTCTAAGATGACAGTATGCAATTTGGCAACTAGTGATTTTTTAGTATTTATTTTAATTTATCTCATTTTTTTGGAATTTTGTATTATTGCTTCCCTTGTTTTCTGTTTTGCTTTTTGTTTTTTTTTTCTCTTTAAATAAATAAAAAAAGGAAGTAGAACAGTAGCCATACAAAAAAACCAAGACAGAAATATATGCTTTTTGGATATGCTAAAAAAAATTAATGTACTATTTTTTAAATTAAATATTTAGAGGTTATATAGAACATGAAAACAAGACATATAAATAAGAAACAGAAAGGCTAAGATATAAAGAGACAAACTCAAAGACAACTAGAGATAAAAATAAACAAGGAAGATTAAACAGAACCTGAAATCAGACAATACGGTAATACTGAAGAAAAATATTAGACAAAGAAAAACCATAAAAAATGAAGAAATGTATAAGGGAAAGTGCAGTACATTGAAGGTGGCCCAGAACACTATGAGAGTACTAGGAGTCCTTAGAAAAGATAACTAAAGCAAGAGTACAGCACAAATGCATTGAAGGGTTTCCTGGAACATAATAAAAGATTTGGAAATAAAAAGGGAAAAAGCTCCCCAGGTACCTAAGAGCTGGTTCAGACCAGAATGACTAGGTTAAGACAGAGAAGAAAAGTGACTGAACTTGGGAAAACCTTTGGAGATCCAGGCAAATCCCAGCTTTTTTTAGACTTACCTAAAATGACTCTTCACTCCAGATACTTGGAAAGTATCTTACTCGTGTGTAAGATGCTCGGCCAGAGTGAATGTGAAGCCAGGACCTAGGTCCACTGAGACTCCTCTTCAAGCAGGGAAAAGGAGGTGCTGTCGGCATGCAGAGCTAAGATTGTTCCTGAGAGTTCTGAGAGCTTGCTGAGGAAAACAGAACTGCACTGTGCAAACAACGAGATTAAGGAGAAAGCCCCAGCCCCGTGGCCTGACGGCACCAGGCAAATTTCTGAGTTCCTGGACCAGAAGGCACATGCGTGGTATCCTTGAAAGCTGACTGACTACGGATTCTGTGACAGCTGCCCTCTCCCCTCCCCGCCATGAAGAGTCGCCCACTGGACCCTTCGGTGTCCTGGACTTACGAGACGCCTTCCTGGGCTCCTGGTCCTCCCGCTCTCCCCTGTCTGTGGCCACTCCAGGAAGATCTGCGTGTTCGCGGTCTTCTAAGCCACCTGCTTCTGTACTTGGGATCATCCGTCCTCCTTACTTGTGTGTTTTGCTTCTATAACAAAACTGCATCTTTTCCCATGAAACGTGGCAAAGAAATAAGCAGTGGTGCAGAAGGGCTGTATCCGGTGCCATTAGATGAAACATATATGGGTGTTCATTACATGACTCTTGTCATTTTTAAGCTGGAAAGTTGCCAAAATACAATGTTGTGGGAAAGTAATAATGTTTCTGAAAATGTAAGAGAGGGAAGAGCCTTCCAGAAGAGCTGTGTGTACAAAATTCACAAGAAACAAGACCACTGGATCCTTCAGGGGACTGAGACACAGACAAGGGTAAGGACAACAGAGTTCAAGTAGGGACAGAGCCAGCCGCACAGAGCCTGCAGGGCCAGGGAAAGGAGCGGAGTCTCAAAGGAACCTGCTCGGGAGCCCGGCATGAAATTCAGACGTTGGGGAGATGTCAGCTCTCTGGCTGCTGTGCGCAGGAAGGGGAGGAGGTGGCCAGAGCTGAGAAGGTGGCACATTCTCTCCTGCTGGTGACAGCTGAGGCTCCAGGGTGGCTCTGAGAGATGGGAAAGTCCAGCACGCAGGCAACGCACACAGCAGAAGGCCTGCAGTCAGGCTATGATCGGAACTGACAGACGCGAAGGGTAGAGGTGTTCAGGAAAGGGCCAGGTGGGAACGAGCGGGCGTCTGGCTTTCGTTCCACATTCGGGGGGCCGCTGGAGGAGACGGGGTGCAAGAGTAGAGCTCTGGGGAATATCGACTGCTCACCATGGCTGAGTCCGTTAGGTGCTCTGTTTAATACTCGAGACACATTATTAGCCCTAGTTTACTGAACAGGTAAGTAAAACACAGGTGATGGGGGGAAGCTATTGGTAAGACACATGTTCACATCCCTGCATGAGTTCTCAGCCCCTATCCTGGCTGCTGCACTGTGCTGCCTGCCCACAAATACGGAGGTCTTACTCGGGACAAAGGCACTTGCCCCTTCTATGTTTATGAAGTTGGAAACGTGTAAGCACACGGGGTCTTTAAGGGAAGAACACCGTGTGGAAAGGGAGATTAAATAAGCTCCCTCTGCTGCTGAGACTTCCCCAGGCTGAGGAGAGAAAGGAAACCCGGACAGGGACCCCAGGACCCAGGCTCCCTGAGAAAAGGAGGAACCCAGGCGCAGAGCAGAGACCCAGGCCGAGTCCGGTCAGGCCGAAGCGACTCCAGCTGGGCCCTGTCCACTGGGTCAGGAGCCCGCCAGCTCCATCTGGTAGTGAGCAGCAGCCGCATGCCTGCCCGTCCTCCCCATGTGTCCTACACGACCATCACCCTTTGAAGCACACAGCCTGGCTCTAGAGGTGTAAGGAGTCCCTGCTGCACTTGGGTTTCTCATGGATTTTGACTAAGCGAGGTTCTGACTAAGTGAGGGGTGAGTGTTAGTTTTTAAAATTTACTATAGGGAAAGACAGGCTGCTATTAAGACGTTCCCAGCGGCTTGAACAAGGTGTGGTACATGCATAACTGTCCCATGGGAAAGCATGGCACTGGGACGGTCCTATTGTGTGGTACAAGACACCCAGTGGGACAGCCACACATGTACACAGGTGGCACCAGCCACAGGACAGTGAGAAACAGGAATTGCAGCCGTCATTAGCGTGTGAATCCCCCAGGGACCACATTGACCTCCTGGTTTGACACTTTCTGAAGCAGTCTGGAAGTCCTCTTCTGCGAGCGTCTTTAGTTGCGCTGTCCTGGCTGCCCTGATGTCCAGCTGCATGGTGCCAGGCCCAGTGGACACACAGGGAGGACACATCGTGATGCTTCCACCAGCCTGGATGGCGCCCGGGGCACTGCCCTTTTATCACACCTTGTGGACACACACAAAAGAGGCCTCTCCAGAGCTGGAGCTCTCCAGGAAGTGGGAAGAGTGATGAGCCAGTGGGCAAAGCCAGTGGGAGTATTTCAGGGTAATTAGTGGCCAAGGGTCTTCTACTGCTTAACAATTTAACAGCCACCATATTTTCCCATCATCTCTTGTATCTTGTGGGGAGCAAAACAGGGTAGTGCTTCCGAGCTTGGCTTCCACCCTGAAGGTCCGCGCAGTGCTGCACTGCTCCAGCCTGGAAGCAGGGGCTGTGTCTTCCAGGGTCGCCCCAGCCTCACCTGCTCACACCCCAGGAAACACGCCTTTCCCAAGTGGAGTTTGAAATCCCAGTACTGAGGAAGCTCATTGCTGTCACAAAGGCAGAACCGCGCAGGGCTCCAGGGTGTTTAGAGGGCTGCTGGGGGGCACAGTGCAAATGAAATGGGCCAGACGCTGCCACCTGTTTCCCGGCTTCCAGGACTGGGGATGCAGGCAACGCAGAAAGCACAGGAACCTCAGGACTGACGCGGAGGAAACGATCCCATCGCTACGCAAAATCCTGAGAATAAATGCACTTTGGAGCCAGCACTTTCCCCAAGAGGATAGAAACATCATGTGTAGAAGAGAGCAGTGGCAAAACAGACAGCTTGAGACCAAAACAGGAGCAAGCCCTTGCTGCTCCAAAAGAGAAAGAAAAACTGGACGTTCTAGGGGCCATGGATCCCGGAGGCTCCTGGCACACACTTGGGGTTTGGGGCTGAGCAGCAGTGCACAGGCTGGGCCCCAGCCCTGGGCAAGCATCCGCCAGCAAGAGCGCTGGGCTCCGGGCTGACTCCCAGCAGGCGGACCCCGGGGAAGCCACCACACCTCACCCCCGCGGCTGCGGAGAGCAATGCTGGGCATTTAAAACCTCAAGCAGGTAAAGCCAGGAAGGGACCCAGAGGCTGCTGGTGCCCGTGTATTACCAAGCAGCACCATGAAGACTGAGAAGTCCCAGGAAGCTGGCTCCCTTGCTATCTGAGCCAGTTTTTATTTTTTTTTTCAACTCACCAGCAAAGATTTCAGTAGAATTTTTTTTTTAATGAAGGAAAGAAAAATATGTATGATTAGAGCTATTATATACTAAAGACCTTTAGACAAAAGAGAAGCACTTTCTATCCATTACTTCATTTGGACATCTCATATCCACTTACAGTTCCAGAACAACAAAGGAGAAAACACAGAGAACCGGAGCCCCGAGGAGCTCAGTCTTGCTGGGGAGCACACGGCAGGGACCTGACAGGCAAAGAAGGGGAGTTGGTTCTGCCATGCTCACAAAGACTCTGCACCTGAAGCTTCCTTGGAAGGAGCTGTGAAATCAGTGTTTGCTTTTTCCCACGTTCTTATAGCAAAGTTATTTGCCATAGTCAGAGAGTAGAAAACGCAAATGTCCCTCAACTGGGGAATGAATGACATGTGATACATTCCTGCCATAAATTATTACTCATTAACAAATATAATAAAACACTGATGCATGTTACAGCATGAATAAAGCTCAAAATGATTGGGCTAAGGAAAAGAAGCCCATTCCCCAAAACCTCATAATATGTGATCCTATCTAGGTGAAAAGTCCCAAGTCTACATCTGTCTATAGGAATAGAAGTGGGTTTGTGTTTGCCTAAACCTGGGAGATGCCGAGGAGAAGATGTAAAATCACCGCCAATTTGGCTTCCTTTTGGGACAATGAAAATATTCAAAATCAGACAATAGTGGTATTTGATGAATTTGATAAATATACTAGAAATTTAGTTGTAGCTTCAAAAAGGTAGACATTATTAGATGCTAATTCTATTTCAACAGAGCCACTAAAAATGCCTCAGGCCTCTTAACAACAGTATGGAAGATTCTCCCCTGGTTAATTTTCTTTTGAAATCCCTCTGAGTCAACAGTTTATCAACTATCATTCAAGGTGATTGTTGACAAAATGTCTGGGAATCTGGGTACTAACCTGGTCTAAATTAGTATACTTGCTTTTAGAATTCCTTATTGGTGCTTTTTGTGTCATTTCCAAAAACTTTTTTTCTTTTTCTAGGCCATGAGGATATTTTCTGTCCTTTTCTTTAAAAGCTTCATAGGTCAGCTCAGGGTTTAAGATTATGATCTATTTCACATTAATTTTCCTGGAAAGTGTAAAGTGACTTCAGTTTCTGTTTCATGTGGAAACCGGAAGTTCTGAAACTGCATGTTAAGACCAAGTGAGGGTTCCCACTCCCCTTTTCATGCCCTCAGCATCTTTGTGGAAATTAACTGACTGTAAGAGCGCATCTGTCTGCAGGCATGCTCTGCTCCCCGGGGAATCTTTCACAAGTGTCTGGTGGTATTTTGTCATGGGCTGAGAAGGAAATGCTTGAGCCCAGGAGAAGTGAAGCCCCTTCCTTTATGCTCCTCCTGGGAGACTGTTTGACTGTAATAAGTCTCTTGTGATTGTGTATGTTTTAAAAATAATTGTCTCAATTTTTCCCCCAAAGCAAGCTGGTATTAGGATAGCAGCTGTACCATTTTCTGTAGGTCAGTGTGAGGAAGACGCCAGCAAGCATTGCCCCTTGCAGCCCACAGAGGTGGCACTCTCTCTGGGCACTTGTCTCCTTCTGCACCTGTACCTGTGTGTTTTTTCTTAGTAGTCCATGCCTGTGATACATCACAGCTACTTTGGTTTCCAGAACATGCACATAACATACCTTAAGTTTTTGTGTCTGCTGCCTTTTCCTTCCCCCTCTCCATCTCTTGATCCTCTCCCATTTGCCAAAGATCTATCTCTCTGTTTCCTGTTACCTGTCTTTTATCTTGCTCTTTAACTTACTTATACTTTGGGCTTCTCATGTAAGAGAAACCAGATGGTATTTAAGCTTGTGTGTCCGATTTATTTCACTTAACATTATATTCTTAAGATGCATCCATTTTCCTACAAATGACCTGCTTGCCCTTCTTTATGGCAGAGTGATACTCCATCATGTGTAAATACTGCATCTTCTTTTTTCCACTCATCTGCTGATAGACATATAGGCTTCCTTTCAAGATTTAGCTATCATGAGTTTCACTGCCATAGCCATGAGAATACATGCATCACTCTATTGTAATGCTTTCCTTCTTTCTGGAAGATGCCTAGAAGGGGAATAGCTGGGTGGGGTAGAATTTCTAGCTTTAATTTTTAAGTAGTCAACATACTGACTTACATACTGGTTGCACTAGTTTGTAGTCCAACCCATGGTGTAGAAGGATTCCTTTTCCCCCACAATCTTGACTTCATTTGTTCTTATTTAATCTCAGTGATGGATGGCCACTCTTTCTGAAGCAAAATGGAATCTCAGTGCTGTTTTAATGTGCAGTTCTCTAATGATCAGAGATGCTGAACTTTTGTTCATGTATTTATGAGCCACTGATGCTTCATCTTCTGCCAGGTGTCTATTCATTTTTGTACTCATTCATTTCAGTTTACACTTAGAAGATAGAAATAGTCCTATCTTTACTTATTAGTTCTAAAAATTGCTTGTAGATTCTTTATCATCTTCAACACTAATATTTGTGTCATCTGCAAATATCAACAGCTTTGTGCCTCCTTCTCCTGCCTTTCTGTACACTAGTCATTTTCCTTTGGTTTACAGAACTGGCCGTGGCCTCCACAATATTGCTGAATAGAATTGGAAAGATGCTGAAACTTCATGTGGTCCCAGCTTCCCAAAGGAAAGTTTTCCATAATTCAACAGAAACTACAATATGAAATATGATTGTTTTACAGATGCTATTATCAGGTTGAAGAAGTTTCCTCCATTCCTTTTACCATAAATAGACTTGGTATTGTCAAAATTTTCTGTATTTATTGAAATATAATAGTTTTTAGGCTTCATATTTTTATTGTATAGAATTTTCTTAATTTGCTGCCAAATGTTCAACCAAAATTAATTTTTATTACACTTTGTATATTATCAATTTTATATGTGCCTTGATTGGATTTGCATAAAGTTTGTAATGGATTCTTCATGTAAGTTTATGAAAAATTATGATGTATGATTTTACTTTGTTGCAATATTTTTCTGAAGTTTCTCAACTAGACTGTTTCTGGCTTTGGAAAATAAATCCAGCAGGGGAACATCATCCTGATTTTCTGAAAGATTTGTTATTTCTTAAATATTTGCTACACTGTTGTAAGGGAACTAACTACCAATACTACTATTTTCCCTTAAAGGGATTTTATAATGCATAAAATTTATTTAAGAAATCTCTGCCCATTCTGTGTATATTCTTGAGATTAATTAAAAGTTTTGAAGACGCTGGTCAATGTTATTAAGTTGCTGTTGACACAGTGTTGTTCACAGTGTTGCACTATTGTTTCTGCAATGGCATCACCCATGGGAGTGCTGATAATTCAACCTTTTCCTGGTTTCACCCCTGCTCTGTTTTGCTAGATTTTGTATAAATTAGGTTAGTCTCTCACAGAACCACTGTTGCGGTTTCTTATTTTCCTCTCATCCTCCTCCAGTCTACTGTGGCCACCGGTTACCCTGCTACTTTCACGGGCGTCTGCTGCCAGCGTCACTGTCGTGAGTTCAGATAGGCCTGGGTGTGCAGCGACCACGTCAGCCGCACACTCAGCCGCGGACCAGTGTGCATCCTGCGAAGCACGGGAGCGCTTCGAAAGCAGAGCTCCTTGCTGATGCAGATGGGTCAATCGCTTGCTTTGAAAACTGGGTCATTAGCATACTTGCTATTCTTTCCAGGATGCTGGAGAGGTCTGTTAGAATAGGAGCGCATTCAGGCAATTCCCACGTGCACAACTGTGATCTACAAAACTGAGGAGAATAAGTGAAACACGAGAGAAAACGAGGAGCGGTGACACACTCCTATATAGAAAGGAAAACATTAGTTAGAAAACCACTAACGCTTTCAGGCACTGTAGGAGATTCCTCAGCAACCTCACCCGCTTCCTAAAATGCACTCCGCGTGACTCCTGTTCTGCTCCTGGTCCTCAGCGTCCCCGGAACCGGGCTCCCCCAACCACACAGGGATCTGCCCCTGGAGCCTCCGCCTGGGGCGCAGGAAGCGTGGCCTCCTCGGTGGCTTCCCCGCAGCGCGTGTGCTGAGAGGTGAAGCCGGATGGATGAGCCGCGTGGTGGTTTGGAAAAGGGGTTTCCAGAAAAGTCAAATTTGAGGCCCCGTCATTCATTTTAAAAGATAACATTCCTTAGTACATACTTATTATTGCTATAAAATAAGACATCTAGATATAGAAAATGTAAAAAAAAAAAAAAGTTTAGCCTATCATAGCACAGAATGATGACACAGTAACATACACGATGTACACGCAGGCCGAAGATACCTTGAAATCTTTGCACCGATTCCTTCTCTGCTTTATTGTTTATGAGCTGCTCTGATTTATTTGCATACTATATATGTATATTCCTAATTCTGATATGTACTAGGGCAATGCCTCTTTACTATTTTCCACAGTCTAGACTTTCAATGCTAAATGACAGAAGACGATACCCACACGCCCAGCGAGTTTCAACCTTCCGTTACCTCTTGTAACTGTCTGTGTCAGTTAGAGACCTGAATATCTGTGCACTGATAGGTCTATAAATTTTCAACTACACACTGTTTAAATCACTATAATTATATAATATGAGCCAAGGTCATCACTAGTACATTCTTTATTGAAATCTTTTAAATTTTTAAAAATAATTACATGTTAATTTAAATGCGTTGCGCAAATCATGTAAGTTTCATAAACCTAACTCAGATGTGAGAATGCATTAGAAAGCCTTAAACGTTACTGTGTTGTAGAATCTTAGACTAATTAGCATAATTGTGTCAATCAGTAGTAACTTTTTATTGTCCAGGACCCCACCCGGTATCAGCACCATCTTAATTCATTTCACCCTGGAACAATTTCTCCATCAATGTGATGACTTCGACGCTTTGGAGAAGAAATGGCTCACATCCTGTACGCTGTCCTTCATTTTTGTATATGATGCTTCCAATAGTTTTCCTTTATGTTACAGCTTTCCAGAAGAACTACAGCAGAATTGACATTATGCCCTGGTCAGCTGAGAGGCATGTGTTAATAAGGGTCCTAACTGATGTTACTTTTGATTTCTGGATTAAGTGAAAATCTGACAGACTTTGCCATTAGGAAATTAGTATTTTTGTTTGAATAATTGATAAGATTTTGTGGGCAGGTGTTTTATGGCTAGGTTAAGATACTATTTCAAATTTTACTTTTGCACATTAATTTTATCAGCCTTTGACAATTCTGGTGTGCAAAATTAATCCTGTGCTGTTTACAGGCATATGTGTGCCATTGCTTGTTCTTAAATTTTATACACTTAACTTTTAAGCAATAGAAATTGTGCAACCAAGTCATAGGACCTGTCTTGCCAGGTTGATGATCTAAATAAGGGCTATGTTTTCTCTTAGATGTGACATTTATGTTGTTCACAAGATTCCAAAACTGTATTATTAAAATCTTCATTGTATTCTGTTGTGACTGCCCAGTGATTTGAAAGAAGTTACATATTGTGGTTGACCTTTTTAACTCATTCAGGTTCCATAATGTTTCATGGTTTGGGGGTCTTTTTCTTTACATTTGAAATAGTCCCCCATTTTTTATTTATATATTTTGGTCTTGAGAGTAAAGCTCTTTTATCTTCACATATTCCAAATGACATTTACTAATTGCAATTTTAATGTTTTTACGTATTTTTGAGTTAGCAATTTAACTCAACTTTGTTATTAATTCTAAGAGATTTCCTGTTTCTTATTTTCTCTATGAACTTCTAGCTACTAGACTTTTATCGAATAGTTATAATTCTAGTGATTTGTCTAATACATCTTCTGGTTTTTTTTTTAAGCAAAAGTTATTAGTATATTAAAATCAGCCCAGCTAGTAAACAATAAACAATTGGGTGGCCTGAGTATATTGGCTTTTGGTACCAATTGCCACAAATTATATCTTTTTAGTGTATTTATTAAATATCTTGTGGAATAGTCTGTCATTCAGAAAGAAAACAAGCACAGAAGAACCACGGTCACGGCATTCTTCAGACATCCCTTTTCCACTCATTCCAGCTGCCTTGAGGATATTGAAAGCCTGTCTTTAGTTTTTTTGTTTATGTTCCAAAACCTCATCATGCTTTTAAGGTACAAATGCCACAATTACTCCTCTGTGTCCTCTGGAATCAGCCTTCTGCCTTTTCCAGAGTCAGAGCCAAGACCACGTTTGTGGCCAGGGGATTCTGAGGCCCCAGGTCCCCAGTGGAGAGGACAGAGGAAGGTCACACGCTCTCACTGACTCTTCCTCTTCCTGACTGACACTCTATCATGGCACCAGGTAGAACTGCTGTTCCTGAATGTTAATCACTGTTCTTTGCTTTAGATATTGGTTCTTCTTGTTAACAATAAATGCCGAGTCCTAGCGTCTGTTTATTTTGTACTGGGGTATTGATCTCAATTTAAAATGCAATGCTTCCCCGCTGTGTATGCATTGCCATAAACCACCCACTCAAGAGAATTTATCAAAATCACTATTATTTATCACTTATTGTCAAGTATGCCATCACTCACTATGCTGAAGATCTATTCCAAATGAATAATTCAAACTGCACAACCACGTTTTGCATAGCTTCTGAGTGCAGTTTTATTTGCACTCTACAGCAATGATCACACAGCAAGTATGCCTATCCTAGGAGTTTTGTAATGTCAGGGATGTCTCAAGAATCCTGTTCTGTATGAGAGAAAAGCAAAGTCTAATAATGAAATGAAGAAGTAATAAGAAGAGTCCTAGTTCATTTTAGGATACTAGATGAGAAAGGCAGGGAAAAGCTGCTCCAGCCTCCTGTGACCTCTGCCCACAAGCCAAACGTGTACAGACACCGAACTGCATTACAAAACCTTGCACCCTAATTTTGCAGACAGCCAGAAGGCTCAGGAAGTGGACCATTAATCACAGAAGGCAGAGCTGTAGAACACAGCAAAGCAGAGAAAAGAGAAGACACAGAAGGAACCCAGTGACAGCAGGAAGACAGAAAATGGCACCAAGACCTCCAGGGGAGAATTCACATCCTTTGGAACTGACAGAGGCATCAAGGTCTTTGGGTTACACTGTAGTAACTATCCCACTGCAGCTTTCAGAAAATTGGGGAGTGGGGGCTGGGTAGTAAATCAGGGTGAGGAGTGACCAGTGAGTGGGAATGGTCCCAATTCTCCCTGGATTTTCAAACTTATGCTTTCCTCATACCTTGTATGGCACACGTTTATTTTATTAAATAGTAAAAATAACATGCCTAATTGTCACAAAGTATCTAACAATTTAATAAAAATTGTTGTGATTGGCTCTCACTTAACCATGTGACTTCACATCGCTAACATTCCTGAACCATCTCTTCCACAGCCAAATGCTGCCCTTGTATCCTGGAGAATGCTCCCCCAGCCAGCACAGTGCAGAGTTACCTCTCCCTTGTCTCTTACTGGTTCATCTCTACAGAGAGGCATCTGAATTTCTCTGGCTGCTATTGCTTTAGCAAAATTCCTAAGACTGGGTATTTTATAAAGACAAGAGATTTATATAGCTCACAGTTTTGGAAGCTGAAAGTTCAAAGAGCATGATGCTGGCTCTGGTCAGGTTCCTGCCTATGTTGTGGCATGAGACATCCCAACAGGAACGTGTGAGAGAGGTAGCAATCACATGAGGAGACAGGAATCCAGCGAGTGGGGAAGAGCAGGTCTTCCCTTTAGAATAATCAACTCTCAAGGGACCTGCAAGAACTACCGTTCCAGGAAATGCATGCCTTCTTCACACGGTGCAGTGATGCAGGTGTGAGTTCACGTGCAAACAGCATATACAGTAGGTACAGATCATCATACCTGATAATGACTATAAGTATTTCAGGGGGTTGGTGGGCAGGGTGGAGTGTCAACTGGACCAGCTTCAGGATCTGCCCCAAAGACCAGCAGGGCCCTTCCGGGTGTGCCGTAGTAAGTCGTAGAGGTCTGCATCTGCTCCCTGGCTGCATCTTCTCTGGTGCTGTTCATCTCCTCTTCCGTGCCATCATGCCTGAGCAGCTTGGCTTCACATGCCCTGCTACCGTGATAATTTTACCTTGCAGCTGGTGTGACAGGGACTGAACCCTCAGGATCCATTAGCTCAGTGAAATCTTTCATCCAAATTGTGAATGTTGAGTGTTGTGTCCAATAACAGACAAGCTGGCAAACAACTGGTTTGTGTTTACCATTCCATACTTTTGTGCAATTTAGTGTGTACTCTTCCTACTTGTTTCATGAGAAAGTAACTGTTAAACAGCATGCATGCTGCACCAGCAGCAGTCTACAGTGTTTGCTCTCTGATTTCAGAGGCCAGACTGAGTGACTGACCTGTATCATCTGGGTTTTGTGTCTGTACTTCCATGATATCCATACAACAACCAAATTGCTTAACGGCATATTTCTCACAGCAAATCCCTGGTAGCCGGTTACTGTCTAAGCATCTAGTGACTGCCCTTCCAGGGCCAGGGGAGGGAGAGAAGGCTACTAAAGGAGGTGCCATCTGACCACGTCTTCTTCAAGGGAGAGCTGTACAGCAGCTACAAGAAACGATTTAAAATCCAACATTCACACTTATTTGCTACTCATTCATAGCAGAGACTATTCTAGAAAAAGCAGTGCTAAACTTCTTGTGGATTCAGACAGCTCTTTCTCACAGATGCTCTGTGAAAAGATGAGAGTAGGAGTGGTTTCCATGGAGACCTCTTCCAAAGCACCTGGCTGTTCTGCCCCACTGCATAAGGGGTTAATTCCATTCTCACCAAGCAGTGCTCCACTGCCCTGGAACTTTAAAACCCTCTCGATTCATCTCATGTTCTATTATTTTGTGTTTCCATAGGAGATGTGAAATAGTCATGACTTTGGAGTCACATAAAGAAAAAGATAAGATAAAATGTTTTTATTTCCAAGAGCCTACATTTACTTATCCATGTTTATGCTCTGAGAATTACTCTTCTGAAATTCTTCTAAGATATCAAGAAAATTTGTACTTGCTTCCTTCTGCCCTATTAATCATAACAAACAGTGAGAACATTTTGTATTCCATCACTTTGAAGCATTTTCTAACATGGTTGACATAGAAATGTGTTTATTTTATTATAGTTCAACCTTTTTTAAAAAAAAATTTCCCACTGCTTAAAGAATTCTCATTTGTTGGCTTGCTTGTTTGTTTTTTGCAGTACTATGAATTGATCCCTGGGTGTCACACACACTAGGCACACATGCTACCACTGGGTACATTTCCAATCCTTTCTTTTTTTATAGTTTGAGATAGGATTGTGCGAAGGTGCTCAGGCTGGTCTTCAATTTGGAATTAACCTGCCTCAGCCTCCTGAGTGACTAGGATTACAGGCATATGCACAACTTGGAATAGTCTTCTGATTTTTACTTCCAAATAAAGTCAGCAGGAAGTTATTAGAAAATATGTTAAATTAAAGGCAGTTAATGCAAAGTTATGGTTGAATATCAAAAAATGAGAAAATTGGCATTAATAGATATTTTCTGTTTTGTAAGGTCATGTATGCTAATTAGTGAGACTGGTAATCATTTTTCAATGTATACAAGGATCAAAACAGTACATTGTACATGTGCATTACATATAATTTTACCTGTTCATCATACACTGTTAAAGCTAAAAGCTTTGTAAATGTGTTCTCTCTATTTAGCCACAAGAATAAAATCTCGTGCTGAAGGATTTTCAGATACAGAAATGGTGGGGAAAATCTGGATAAGAAGCAAGTTAGGAAGCTCACTCCAAACACACCGAGACCCCAGGTGAAAGACCCTCTTGTCTTCTGTCTCCTTGGATTCCATGGCCTCTGCTTCCTTATACCTGCAGCTTCCTGGGGCAGATTTCTGCTCCCTTTTGATTCTGGGTCCTTCCCACAGCTCAGCACTCAGTTTGTTATCTGGGGTGTGGCTCTGGGCATCCTCTGAAGATGAAACCCCCTGCATCTGGGTGCCTGCAGGAGCTGAGCCACCTCTCTCTCCAGTAATGGGGGACCCCTGGCCCTCTGTGGTGTCACTGCCTGCACCAGTGTTCCGCTCCCAGATCTCTGAGTGTCCTCCTGCCATAGAGGTGAGAACACTCCCCACGAACCTCCCCATCCAGGGCTCCCTCCAAGGGCACCATCCAAGTTGCCATCTCCATTACACTGGGGAGGCACTTTTCAGTGAAAAGAAACTGGAACCACTTTCTCTCCATCTTCTTTGTTCACCCCCAAAACACTCCTGAAAACCTAGCAGAGGACGGCGGCTACTTTCTCACTTCTGCGGCCTCCCATGAACTGCCTGGATCTCACCTGATCTCCACGGCCTCTCGCAGACTCACACGAACTGGGTGCCACCTTGCCGTCCACGCCCCACTGATGTGACAAGTCACCTTGAGATGCACCTCCACACCCCCATTGCCCAGTGCGGCCACCTGCAGGGCTGTGTCTGGTGTCAAACCACAAAACAAGCTCCAACACGCTGTCTCACTGTTTACTCCACCAACATGTGTGCTGACGGGCAGCTTGCTCAAAGGTTATGGAGGGCTGTACATTAAAACGTACAATGGAAAGCATTGCTCACTATGAAAGGAAGATTGTCTTGGAAAACTGTAACAGGAATTTGACAGTAACACTGGCCACAAGCCTAAAACACTTAAAGGTATGAACCAGCCTTTTCCAGAAGATCTGATTAGGGTGCTTGGGCATAGCAGAATCATTCTGGTGCTGTATTGATTTTTAAAAATGTTTATTTCTGCTATAGTACAGCCAAATTTATGATTCTGCCAAGAAAATGCCAGAGTGGACTTTTGTAGAATAATACAAGGGTGACTCCTTTCTACTAGGGATCAGATAAATTAAGTCACAGGAGTGCTGACTCAAGAAGTAGAAGACTTGAATAAGTCTCTACACACTGACCAATCGAACCCTTAATTATATAATCACTTCCCACACATTGTCTGGTGGAGACACGTTCAGTAAAACATCTAAGGAACAGAGAGCTCCATGCATGCGTGCCATCCGAGGTCAGCTCCTGATAAGAAATCGTAAAGGCTCTTTGTGATCAGAGTTGTAAATGAGAAGTGGGCACTGGCAGTGAAAACATCTCTGTCTGAATTTAGAAGGGAGTTGAGGCTTTGCATGCACATAGCAGAGCATTTCCCTTGCCTTAAACAATAGATTTTAGCCTGAATATGAGTAGAAGATCCTGCCATCAAATTATTTGGTTGTCTAGGTCTCCACCTACCTACTTCTTTATTTATATTTCATTGGTATGAACTTGGCCATTATAATTTCCATGATTTAAAAAAATTATTACTATATGTTATCAGTGCATACTGATTCCATTAAGCTTGGGGTTGAGAAAGAGAGACAGACAGACAGACAGACAGACGGATGGATAGGTCATCTTGGCTATTTTTACTTTTCCTACCCTAAAATCTCTATTCTCCCATCTCTCCTATTCCTAAACACAGCTCTTTTCTTTGGCTCTTTAAATTATTTCTATTTTAGCTCTCTCCTATTAAAGAAACCACGTCTTTTGTTTTTTAATTTAAACTCACGGTCGCAGACGTTGGCGTGATACCACGCTGACCTGACACTGCACAGTGCACACATGTGTGTCCGTCCTTCTGGGATGAATAAAGCAGCTCCTGTGGCCTCTCAGGTGTTGACCCCTTTGCATTCACTCGGATGTGTCGGAATTGTGTCTGCAGCCTTTTCACTTTTCCCTGAGCTCCGGAGGATAAAGCCTTCTTTCTGCCGCTGACTGGGCATCTTTCCCCCAAAACCTGAATGCATGTGGTGTTTTTGCCTCACCACACAGACAGTACTATTTTTTAAGTTATTGGTAACGTGCTTGGGAATGGTTACAATGACTGTGTGTTTGTCTGTCTGTGCTTTCTCCTAGTAAGCGCTCTTCCTGGTGGTTGTTTTGCTGCTTCTTTAGGAAGTCATTTTGGTGCCTCTCCGGGGTCCTGCTGGCCTGTGAGGAGATACAGTCTTCCCTGGAGCTGCACCAGAAGCCACATGGTATATGCCCTGCTCAAGGCTGGTCCCGCCACCATGCCAACCGCCACACCAACCTCCCACCTCTGCCTCCTCAGGAGGAGCCAGAGTCCTGTCAGAAGCAGAAAAGCCTGCATGGAATCCTCTGCAGCCCCTTTCTGCAAATCGGCACCAAAGGAAGGGAGCTTTCTGGACTGCAGTGTCAGCGGAGGTCCCAGGGCAGCACTGGGCTTGCTGCTGGCTGCCTGGGATTCTTCCTCCAACTAGGTTTGTAATGCTGGTTCCTCAGACATCTGCTTCCACCGAGCCAACCGGTGGGGAAGGCACATGGATTTGTGAGGTTCTCAGAAACCCATCAATATGTATCCGTTTAGCACTGCTTTCTCTGCTCCGCAGAACCACCCAACAGCAGCCAGGAACTGCCAGCCCAGACCCATTGCCCTCCTCTCCCCATCACAAAGAGGAATTATTTCCACCTCCTCGGGATGCTTTTAGATGCACAGTGGAACTGGCCCTCTCTGAGATCTGCAGTCACTTCATTCTCCCTTTTCCCCAAATTCTGTCTACACCACATTATTCATGTCCCCCCAAGCGCCTCTGCTTTTGGATCCCACAGCCTCACTGTCACCTAGAAGTGGCTGTCATATTAGCTGCCTCCTGCTGCATGGAAAATAGAATTGATTTTTGTCTTGTTTCATGTCTTTACTCTTTGGAGGTGTTTCTTTAACTCCCAGGGACATACAGTGTGAACACAGAGTTTGTATTTGCTTGTCATAAAGATTCCCCCACACAGAGACCTTGCTGTGGAGCTGTGTAATTAATCCCGGGGGAGATGGGGTACATTTCCTGCACTTTGAGTGTGATCTCTGTCACAGGACCAGCTGTGTCCAGGTAACATGGGGTGCAGACTGTCTGCCAGTCTCACATGAGTAACTTAAAGCCCTCTGCATGATTCTTGCCTTGAAACAGAAATGGGCAGGGACATTCAGGCATCATGGGCACCTCCTCCACCTCAGTTCATGAGTAAAAACACAAAGGGAAACCCAATTTCCAACAAGAAGTCATGAACTTGAAGCAAAAACTTGTTCATAAGCACAGCTGTGATCAGCCAAACCTCAGAGAAACTTCAGATTCATGAGTGCCCACCAGGGAAAATTTGTTACACAGCATCATTGTGAAAACAGAGGACTAACACACATGTCTAAACTAGAAAGTTCAGTTTTCTTTTGAGCACTGCAATCGGCATTTGACCCATTCCACTCCACTGAGGAAGCTCAGTGCTGGTGAACAATGTTTGTTCATCTGCACTCCAGGAATCTTCACTTCCTTACTTCTCTGTCCCCATGGGGACCTCCTCATTTGCTTTGTCACTTCTTCATCATCTTTATAACCCAATGTCCAGGCTCCTTTCTTTTCACCTTCCCTGATAGTGTCGGTGGTCTCCTTCAGTTACATGACTAAACTGTCATCATTCAAATAGATACTGAAAGCCCCAAAGTTTACCCTGAACTCCGTAATAATCTACTCAGTTTATTTTAATGGATGTCTTCCATTGGATGGTCACTGAATGTCTTGAAGTTTAAGTAAACAACGTTGCTGCTTCTACTGTTCCTCCTGTGTGTCCCTCTCAGGGAGAACAGCAATGTCACTCTCCCACCTGTCCATGCCTTGGTGTCTCCTTGGCTTCCTTGTGTCCTCACCAATCACTGCTCTCTGCAATCCTTCCTTCAGTAATCATTCAACAAATCCCAAGTGCTGTGGATGAACAGGGAGGAGCCCTGGGAGAGCACAGACGAAAGAAGGGTGGGACATACAGGCAGACAGACTGCAGAGTGGGAGCAAAGAGACCCCGAGGCTCCTGGAGAAGGATCTGCAAAAGCAAAGGGAACTGTGAAGTCAGAGGACACCACCTACACACAAGAAAGAGACGGGTCAGTGAGAGGAACTCCACGCTGCCACACGGTGGAGCGCCGGGGCTCTCAGACCAGGACAGCGTCCCCAGACGCCTGTCCCTGCCAGGTCCCAGGTTAAAAACTGCAAAATACTTCAAATCATGAACAATGATTTCAGGAAAACCTATGTGAGGATCTTAAAAAAAAAAAAAAAAAAAAGAACTGTTTCCAATGAAAAATCCCCTCAAAACAATAAATATAAAAGAAAAGGAAACATGGACAAATCATCCTTGTTTTAATTATGCATCCTTAGGTAGATACTTACAGATCTGACAAAAAACCATACTTTTCCTAAGAAATGCAGAGCCCTAAAATGCAGCATGTTATAAATTGTGTGATCCTTCAACTCAGGAAAAAGATGAAGGGAGAAATATATCATATTTAAAATAAAAAACAAGTTATAAGGACACAAAGAGAAAAAACTATAAATAAGAAAACAAATGTTAAATAAAGAAATATATAAAAAGACTAAAGAGGAAGTAGATATAAGTAAAGACTATAAATGAATAAAATATAAGTGAATAAAACAAAACAAGTCTGTTTAAACTATAATCCTATAAAACTTTTCCAAAACTTAAACAACACCTGAGTTTGGACAGTGAAAAACATCACCAGGTGCTTAGAAAACTGACCAGCTCCTAGACACAATCTAAATACGTGTGTTTGACTTGAAAGTCAAAAAAAAACATTTTCTAAGCTTCCAGATAAAACAACAAAGTCACCTACAAAGGAAATGAAATCAGGCTGTCATCAGGCTTACTGAACACAGCACAGATGGAAGACACAAGGAAAGCAATGTTTTAAAAAAATTCAGTAGAAGTGTCAAATATTAAATTTAGCCAAGTTATCCTGCAAGTCCAAACAATGTTTGAAAACTGTAAGCACGCAGGAATACTGCACTCCCGACCTCTTCCTGGGGAATCTACCAGAGGATGCACTCCATGCAGCTGAAACCCAGGTGGGCACCTCCGGCAAGGGGGCCCCCGAGTGCTGGAGACAGCATTAAGGCCATGTGCAGGCCGAGCTGGCAGTGGAAAAACGGGACACACAGAAGGGAAGAAAACACATCCATCCACTGATCGCTGTCCATGTTCTGATGAGTATCACTGAGGTCCAACAAGGCACTCGATACAGGGCTGCAACAGGAAGTAAAATAAAAGAAAGACCAGTAAGCACTACTATCAGTGCGTCCATGGGGACAGAAACACAGCGTTTCCTCCCCAGAGTGAGTGGTGAGCACAAGTGCTTACAGAGAACAGAACACGGTAAATCTAATTAATGGATGAAATAAACACAAAAATGTACGGTCACTCAGTAAGTGTAAATGGGATAAAGCCAGCAATTAATGAAAGGCTAGTTTTTATAGCAAAACCTTATTGTAGAGAAAAGATTCCCCTAATGGCAAAGTGATTTTAGAAAAAGCTAAAGATCGAAAGATGGGTATTTGTTTCCCAGGGTAAATGTAAACAGTGCTTATGCAAGACCAGGCAACTTGGGGCCACAGTGTTAAGTGAATTGTCAGACACACAAGCTTGGATATGGCATGGTTTCTCCATACCATAAAATATATGTATATCAAAATAAAATATAGAGGCACAAACGCTCTGTTCGGTGCAGGAGATTTATGAAGGTATATGTCTCACCTCCTATGTATTTTTCTCAAATGCATATGAAATAGTAGGACAAAGAAATAAAAAACTTCCATAAAACTGAAGAGTAAATGAAATTCTGCAGCAACTGTGTCAGGAAGCTATGCATGAGCCATGCCCAGGACCCCGAACGGCAGCGCCGTACCCATCTCGGGACTTCGCCAGCGGCGGGGCGCTGCTCCCGCGCACACAGGCAGGCACTGCCCTCGTGGGTGAGCACGTCTGTTTCTCTAGTCTGCGTTCTGGCCACTGTTGGAGGGGACCCTGCTGCCGTGCCACCGCAGAGCTCCAGGTGGCCTCGCACCCCCGCTGCTGGCCAAAGAAGGTCCCGCAGCCGCTTTTCTGCCTTTGACGCCCAAACGCATCCCAGGACTCAGCAGCCCAGTATTCTGCAGCTTCAAAGCCCAGTGTCAAGGTTCCCTGTGTGGTAACCTGGGGCTTCAGCAAGGGTCATTCCTCCCGGCCTTAAAACTTCACTGCCCAAAGCAATGCAAACATGGTCTTCCTTTGTATTTTGTCTTCCTAATTCAAGTCATGTCGTATATTTGTTTTAATAATTCCCTTAGGAAGGCTCTTTCAGGGAGAGACAGAATGTGCAAAGGTTTGGTTAACGTGTGACACTGCCTATTCCTCCAATGTTGTTCTAAGTCATCCCAGGCGTGTGCAAAGACAGCCCCCGGGTCTTCGTTATGGTTAACTGGGCGGTGAGCAGTGCGCCTTTGTGGTTTAAGACAAGCACAAAACCCTAGCAGGTCTCGGTGGGCTTTGGAGCCTCTTCTCCTCCACATTGGCAGGAGGACCCTGGACAGAGGGCTCCTGCTCCAAGGCAAGCATGGACCGAAGCGCTTCCCGGCAGCACACCTGGCCCTGGCTGAGTCACCGGCTCTGGCCGCCCGCCAGGGCTTTCCTTCCCTTCTCTTCCCACCCCTGCGGTCCCGCCTGTCAGAATGCACCTCCATTTCCTTCCAGACAGCCCAGCCTGGCCCTGGAGAAAATTCACCTCAGCCTCTGAGCCACTGCCTACACATTTGTGTTTTCTTTTCGCTGGCTTTAATTTTACTGAGTTAAGTTCTCAGTATTATTCCATGAGCCCTTGATTGGCTTTGGTGTCCGTTCCCTGAGGTGGCTCTTTCAAACCATGGTGTTGTGCTGGGGCCAATTTCCTCCCAGTTCTAATTTGCTGTCATCATTACCTGGCTTCAGACCTCAAAAATGGTGAAGGTTGGACAGCAGCTCAGATTCTCCTTCCCTGCAGACTCCACTGCACCCCCATCGCCCAGGCCCAGGCAGCTCTCCTGCAGCTCCCTGCAGCTCACACGGAACAGTCTGGAAGTCTGCTCAGTCCTGCTGACAAGGCGGGGCCCTGAGGAGCTGGCCAGAGAGCCCAGGCATGGTGTGGAATGAGTGGGAATCAGTGCACACAAAGGGACCAGGCATGAGCAGGAGAAGGAGTTTGCTGTGACCCTACAAATAAGTGTCAAGAGACAGTGTGTCACACAGCAGGAGACTGACAGAAACCAGTGCACAGGGGCAAGCACAAAGCATGGAGCCCCGCCTTGACTCAGTCACTCATTCATTCGCCACATGGTGGATTTATTTTCTGAATAAATCGTTTTGGTCCTGAAGCGCTTTGCGGTGAACTTTGGTGCTCTTTTGCTTGAGTGGCAACCCCTAGTATCCATCTGTGCTCCAGCATCAGACAAGGGCCCCAGAAAGCTCCGCTTCCCTCCTGTCCCTGAGTTGGCCCCGGGTCTGCTCCCGAACTGCACAGACTCCTGCGTAAATGTCTCAGCGCTTCCAGAGCAACCGCAGACGTCCAGTACTAAATTTGGAGAACACTAATCCAGCATCCACGAAGTAAGCTGCTGAGGTACTTTGAGTATCTGCTACATTAGTCATTTCCAAGCATGTAAAGCTCAAGATTGGAACAAATAAAATTGGTTGATTCAGTGCAATTTGGAGGGGTTCTATTTTGAGTGAGAGCAAGTTTTAAAATCAAGACTCCAGAATGATGCAAGAATCATCAGCTGTTTCAAAAATAGAGGAACACGATGAGCATGGCTTTCTTTACTGTCCCCTACTGTGTTTCCTACTGTCTTTGATCATGTCTCAGTGACACGGGTTAAGGCTGCACTTAAGTGTCCCACTGAACTTGTCGTGATAAAGGACCTAGCATGTCCACTGTTATGGATTAAAAACTGATAGTCAATTTAACACCAGCTGAACTAAATCAGCATAGTGCTGAGCATAGATGTTCCACCTGAGGAAAGTTGCCAGCATAAATAGAGACCTGGAGAAGAGGAGTGAAGCATTGTGGGTTTCTCTAAGTGTTGCTGTTTGAGCCGTTGGTTCTCCTGGAGGAGCTTGTCATGACCAGCTTCCTCAGTGTGAGTTCGGCCATTGTCATCAGAGGAGCTCAGGGACCTTGTTGGTGAGAGTGGCTGTGGTTCACTTTGGGGGAGCTCTGGTCCTTACATCGAGCATGGCTTCCTGGCTCCAGAGGGGAAGATGTGTGCCACTTGGTCTCCAGGACAAACTCGTCACACTGGCTTCCTGGCATGTATTTGACCTTCTTATTGTCACAGGAGCTTGGGACCTCCATGTCATGAAGATGGCTGTGGTGCTTTTCAGGGCAGCCCTGGTCTTTGAGTGTGACTTCTCAGGTCTAGCATGGAACCTTCAACCTACGAGCACAGCTCCTTCACCTGCCGGTATAAACTTTCTGGCTTCCACTGCTGACCTTTGGGCCTTTCCAGCATGGATCCATAAAACAGACTGGTGTGAGTCCTTCTCGTGGGCTCTAGACCTCCCGCTGGACTCATGGGAGGCATTGTCATGGGCTCTAGGTTTTCATCTGGACTCGTGCAGGACATTGCTGAGGGATCCAGACCCTTGACTGAATATTCTGGGTCTTTAATGTTGCGGACAGATTTCCTGCACTTTCTTATATTTAACTCTGGTTGACCACCATAAAATAATAATATAAATTCTGTGCCCTGATTCTAATTGTTCTCTTCACAACCCCTGACTACAGCATCCACATAGCCTGAAAGACACTTGGAGAATCCAGGCTGTCAGGTTAGGTTTCTTGATGTGAGTGGCATAATTTGTTCAATGGAATATTTCTGTCCATTAGTACATCCATGAAGAATTCATTCCACCTTCTCCTTTCATTTTCTCATGAAAACACACTTCCATTTGTTTTCTCCTTTAGCTGACAAAGTATCTATGGGTTGTCTCCAGATTTGAGTATTATAAAGAGAATATAATCTTTGTATGAACTTTTGTTGGGCCCTGTGTTTTAATTTTGGAGGACTGCAAGTATTGGATCATAGGGAGCAATCTAGTTTTGTGAGAAAAATAAGCTCTCAACACTTTTCTGTAGTATCTGTATCATTTAACACTCCAGCAAGTGATGTGCGCTACTGCCAGCATTTTACTTCCCTACAGTACATGGTGTTTTTGTTTCTTTTAATCATTCTGGTCTGTATAAAATTATTCTGAATTATGCTCTTAGTTTGCTTTTCTCCAATAAATAATAATGATGACATTGAGTGTCTATCTTCTTCTTAATCACTTGTGTGTCCAGTTTTTGGAAGTCTCTGCCTAAGTCTTCTGCTTATTTTTAGAGTTGCTTTTTTCTGAAATCACTGACTTGCTGATGTTCTTTCCATGCTGTGTCTGTAGTGTTTGTTACACACACGTAGTACACATGCCATCGCCTGGGTGTGGCTTGCCTGGTCATTTTCTTAATGGTCACTCTTGGTGAGCATGGATTTTAAGTATTTAAGAAATGTGTTTCACACACACACATACACACACACACACACCTTTATTTAAAGCTTTCTGCTTCCTGTACTCTATTTTGAAAATCTGAGTACTAAGCCAATATTTAGCAAATCCTCAGACATGTGGCCAATAAGCTTGGACATTTATGCTTTTACTCTGATGTTAGTGACGATTCTGCAGTTGACGTTAGACAGAGTGTGCAGGATGAGTGAGATCTGGGTTGTTCCCGCGTAGATATCCAGATTTTCCAGCAACTTCTGTTAAATACCCTTTTCTTTCTCCATTATAGATTATATCCTTTCCATTTCTCTTCTTTGCTTTTAATCTTTCTAGGTTTGTAAGTTTCATAAATTTTTTAAAATTTACAAAGTTTGATGTTGCTGATTTCCTCTGTTCCTTCTCTGTCAACCATTTAATTTTTCTCGTATATTTATCATCCCGTTTCTTAGACTTTCTTTTAGTTTACTTTATCCAGTTTCTTCAAGTGGAAAATTGGCAACTCGTAAAATTTTGAGCTGTTCTTGTTTCCGAATACAAACATATAAAGTTATGAATAGACCTCTTAGACTTGCTAATGGTGCGTTGCAACAGTTTTGGTTCTGTGTGGTGTTATGAAGCTCGGACTCTCTTGTAGCCTTGTTATTTCTTCTTAACCTGTAAGTTACCTTTTACATGATTCACTCGATGCTTGCATAATGGGTTTGCTGGCCACTTTGTGTCGTAGGGTGAATTATGCCCTTTCCAAACTCAAATGTAGGGGTCCTATGTCCCAGGATCCCCGGATGTGCCACTGTCTGGACTTTCGGGCTGGCAGAAGTGGTTGAGATGAGGTCACCAGAGAAGGCTCTGAACCAATTTGACTGCAGCCCCTACAATAGAAAGGCATCAGGACGCAGACATATGGAGGCGGAAGACCACAGAAAGACCCTGCGAACCAGCCAGCGTCGTAACCTCAGACTCCAGCATCCAGGATTTTGTCAAAACGAGTTCTGCTGTGGACACCCCCATCCCTGGTCAGGCATTACAGGGCAGCACTAGTGACCTGACGTGTGGTATTTGTTACCATTTCCCACCACAGCCAGCTAAACCACTGTGCGTGATTCCAAACCTGCAAGATGGATTGAGACGGATTTCATTGTTCATTATACGATCTATGCAGCAAATGTGTGTGTGCATTGCAAAGGAGAAGGATGGATATGTAGGAATTGTGGCAGTCTTCAGAGTGAGGAAACTTTTATTTAACCCTATGTCTGGTCGCTGGAGGAGGAATGTTGGTAGTGGATCTTCTGTCACGTAAAATCATTTATTTTTGTCTATCTGGCTCATGAATACCCGCAGCAGTATAATTCTATCTTACTCTCCCCAAAGGGCAGTTTTGTCTGTCACTGAGTAAGCCACTGCTGCCCTCTCCACAGCTCCTCTGACTGCTCAGGATGAGGAATTAGTCTCTCTCTGTGCCTGGTTACTGGTGGGTCAGTGGTGCTTTGAGGACTGCTGTGCAGTGGCCCGCTATAGAAGGTGACTTGCTCTCTCTCCCAAGATTCACACTCACCACATTGTATTGAATCATGACCCATCACCTCTACACTTGCTGCTGCCACCCTCTGAGAGCATCATTTGGATTCTGGGTCCCTGAGGCTGAGGACACGTCCAGCCAATGACCAGGAGGACAACGGCCTGGGAGGGAGCAGAGATAACTGGGCTCTGGAGCCCCAAGGCTCCTAAAAGACCAAACTTCTGCCTCCAGTCCAGAGATGCTCCTGATAAAGTCAAAGTCAGATGTCAGGACTCCTGAAGAGATAAAAATCAGTGAGGCATCAGCCATAAAGAATACAAAGTCACAAGAATAAGGAGTGTGAACTAGGGATAGATACTGTGCAGAGTAACAACTTGTGAGGAATCACTGGAAGGAGAAAATGCACTTTGAAAAGAATGGTGAATATAGATCTGTTCTAAAGAGTTGGCCAACAAGTCTGAATTAAAGTTGAAGACAGCCAAAGTTCACTGTTGTTCAATCATTTTACCATCTTTGTACAAGCATTCTAAGTTCAAGATTAAACTAAGAAACTCTGCCCTTTGGAGCAGGCAGAGTCCTTTGATATAAAGTGAAGGTTGTTTCTTCTGAAGGAAGCTTTTAGAGATTCTGTTTTAGCACCCGATGCAACACTGGACATGTGCTTGTTTCCTGTCCAGTTACCTATCATGTGCTCATTTCTAAGGTTCCGTTGATAGTTTCCTGCCCAGAATCTCTTTCGAAGAGATGAGCCAGGTTCATGCGTTATAGGATAAGAGAATCTCGTCTCTCACAGCAATGATACAGTTATATGTGTAGGAAAGTCTGACTCCCAGAGCATCTTCTCCTAACTAGGGGCCAGAAATTTCTGAGAACAACAGTGCAAAGTGGCCTATCAAGGATTTTCTGGAAACAGCAGACAGAGTAAAGCAATGGAAAT
This sequence comes from Hydrochoerus hydrochaeris, assembly GCA_004027455.1. Taxonomy (NCBI): domain Eukaryota; kingdom Metazoa; phylum Chordata; class Mammalia; order Rodentia; family Hydrochaeridae; genus Hydrochoerus; species Hydrochoerus hydrochaeris. The sequence goes on along the minus strand of PVLA01006067.1, from coordinate 70,491 downwards.
TACAGAATTATTAAGAATGATGGGAGGAATATGGGAATGAATGGTGCTTTTCATGAGGTGTGATGTGGAAATAGGGGTGATGTTCCTGAAAACTGGAGCAGAGAAATCCTTCCTGCAAGCTGGCATGGAGCATGGAAGAACGGCACACACGTCCCAGAAGTGCTCCCAGAAAACAGAACGTGGAAGCAGGAAGGAGGCTCCATAGCTGAGCAGACCTCTAAGCAGCACTGAAGGACAGACGCGCTTTCTATGCCCTGCTTAGGTGAGGAGAGAGATTAAGAGTCGGACTCATTAGACAATAAGGACCTAGAAGCTAAAGAGTTGGAAAACTGTCAGCCTAATCACAGGGGTGGGGGAGATAAAAAGAGACAGAGAGACAGAGACAGAGAGACAGAGAGAGAGACAGAGAAAGAGACACAGAGAGATGGAGCGACAGAAAGAGACAGAGACAGAGAAAGTCAGAGGGACAGAGAGAGACACAGAGAAATGGAGAGACAGAGAGAAAGAGACACAGAGAGACAGAGAGAGACCGAGACATAAAGACAGAGAGAGACAGAGAGAGAACATCAGTGTGGGCCTGGAACATGGCTCTCCAGACATCTCAGCTGAGCAGAGATGGTGCCAGATTGTTCCAAGGACAACAGAGACAGTGAGAAATAGAGCAAATCTCTGGGATTTCTTGATGTTGTAGGCCAGACAAATCAGCTCTGCTCTAGTCCTCAAGGAAAGGAAGAATGGCTTGAAGGGCAGCTCAGAGGTGGTCGGGCTGCTTCCTGGGGGCGTTCTGGTCCCCACTGTCCGGTCTGTCATCAGGTCAGGCCGCCTCTGCCTGAGTGCAGATGCGTTGCCACCAGCAGGACCACCACGCAGCAGGAGGACAGCCCAGGCTCTGGGGCTGCGCTGGCACCTAGTGTCTGAAGACAGAGCACCACACCAGGCTGCTCTTGAGTTGAGAGGCAGGTAGAGTTTGCCTCGCCAGTTTTCGTCTTCTGTGGCAGTGTCGGGTCTCCTGTTCCCTTACTGGAAATGGAGCATGTCCACTGCTGTCATAACTTTGCTGGCTGCACGGACTCACACCAGGGGATCTGCGGCACACTTTTGGGCTTGCCCACATCTGCACACAGGACCCTAGGTGTCACAGTTGATGGCAGCAGGGTTTACGACTCGGGGCTGATGGGATGGAACAGCTGTGTTTTGGATGTGATGAGGGACATAAATGCGGTGGGTAATTCAGCGACAGAATGCTATGGCCCGAACTGTGCTCCCTCAAAGCTCATGCTGAAGCCCTAATCCTCACCGTGACAGCATTTTTAGAAGAGTCTCGATTGAAGATAAAGTTGCAAGGCAGAGAGAACAGTCTACAGAACTGCTGTGCTCTGCAGGTTGGGAGGAGCTTGTCTGTCTCAGCCTCCACACCTCAGAGGAAAGTGGTGTTTTCTGGACTTGGAGCCAGGAAGAGCAGTCTATCTGAGAGGGACCTGGCAGCCACATGGGCCCAGGACCTCAGGTGAAAGGGTGAACTAATAGTGGGAAGGGACTCGTGCCACTCAGGCACTGGCATTGGTTTCAGCAGTCTGAGCTGACCATCATGCCAAGGCAGTGATTTGCTCTGGCCAAGAAGGACTGGAAGTGACTGGAATCCCCTCTGAGCCACAGCATTATCTGTCTTCACAGGACAACACACTGCCCCTGTTCCCTGCCACACCCCCAGCACCCCACGTTGGATTTGTAACATGAGAAGGAAGTCAGCTTCTGCTACCTCAGGCCCTAGGGCTTTGAGGCGGGGTAACCCAGCCTGCGATGCCCACGGGGTGCGGGGTGAAGCACTTGCAAGAGCTCAGGTTTCTTCTCATGGCGCCAAGCTGTTTTCCGCTGCTTGGGGTAAGAAATCGCTCTCCTGGCAGCGATGTGAGCCACATGATGGAGTTGCCTCACTCCATTAACAGAGCCTGCAGAGTGGGTGAGGATGGCATCACTGAGCTAACACCAGCACTGATGGGCAAAGCAAGGTCAGTTCTAAAGTATTCATGTAGCAGAATGCTGACAATAGTTAATGGAAGGAAAGGAACAGTGGTAAACAGCTGGGGTAGGAGACAGTGACTCCGTTCATCCGCAGCTGAGGATGACAGGACCCCAGCCGAAGAGGACAACACAGACCTGCTCGGAAGTGCGGCTGGGAAGGAGGACAGACATGTGTAGAACGGTCCAGTAGGCGCAACGGAAGGTCCGTGCCGAGGAATGAGACTGGCAGTGAATTACAGGCAGGAGCCGGATGGGCTGAGTGAAAAATGAAAAGGACAAAACTGCTGAAACGTAGGGGGAAACCAGATAAATTTGAGGTGTGGGAGAGAGAGAGACAGAGACAGAGACAGAGAGAGGTGGATGAGACAGAAGCCTGGTTTCCGGATCCAAGCAGATGCGGATGGGTCAGGATGAGGTGGTGGGGCTGGTGCCCGAGAAGGGGCGGCTTCCTCATCTTCACGGGAGAAATGACCGTGTGACCCTGTAGAGAGGCGCGATTCCAATACAGAGGGAAGACCTAGGTGCTGAGGAAATCGAATGAGCTGCATTTCCAAATACATGGGTTTTTAAATTTTTATTTTAAAGAGGGTAAAACAAAACAGAACTAAGCAGATCAGAAGAAAACAATGCAACTGACACAGATTTCAAAGCAAGAGAACAGGAGAATGGTGGCTACCATAATGTCTCTTGTTTTCTCCTAAATAGTTGTCTATATCTCCACACACAATGAATTCAAACAAAAAAATAGTATAAAACTGATAGGAACAGAGTGATGAAGTCATTACAGGTCTTCACAGCCAGACAATAGGATGGACAGCTATGTTCAAGAAAAACAGACATTATGGTATCCATTGCTGATTTTCTGTTGTCATGCTGTGAAATCCAGTAATGCTTCTATTCTTTGTTTAGAGTGGTGTTAGTCTGTTTTGTACTATTTAATTTCAACATACACAGAGGTATGGAGAGCTATTTTGAAAGAAAAAAGAGAGATTACACTAGCCATAGTTGATTTTCCAAATATGCGGTTAACGTCCAAGCACAGGACCAGGGAGATGTTGACAGTCACTTGCAGGGGTTTCTGCTCCATCACACCATTCTCACATTGTTGGAAGAAACAAAAAGAGAAACCGCGGGGGATACAGGGGCACCCCTGGCCTATGAGGGGCGCTGGGAAAACAGGCAGCCAGCACGTTGCTCTGGAAAGTGGCTGTGGCCACCCCAGGCCAAGAACCGTATCAGCGTTTCCTGAGATCCGCGCCATGTTGGAACTTGGGGCTCTGGGAAAACAGGCAGCCAGCTTACTGCTTTGGTGGGCAACTGTGAGCCCACCGCCATGCGGGCTAAGAATCAAACATCCACCTCCCTCCACCTCCACCCCTGCTAGCGAGTGAGAGCCAGAGATCTGAGCATCTCTTGTGAGTCTGACTATATGCAATATAGCAAATAAGGGGGATTTTCCTCTGCCATCTCTTTGAAGGCAAATATTTTTATCTCTGTTTTGCTGTTTTGATCAATATTACTCTATTCAATATTCTGTTTTTATAATTTCAGTATTTCCTTCAATATTGCTCTACCTGACTGAAGGAACAACTATTGTGAAGAAAACCAGATGTACTATTTATTGTACCTGTTGCTGTTATCCCAGTAACCTGATGTGAGGTTCTGTACCAATTTCACTGAGCTGCCTCATTTGGCTATGTCCTATCTTGTTCTGCTGTATTTTACTACCTTCAAAATAAAACAAAATAAAATAATAATAAATAAGAAAAAATAAACAAAAGTAAATAACAACAACAAAACATATCAGTAAGGTACTGAGCAACCTGAAACATGATATAGCCAAACAGATAATGGACTTAAAAAGCAAAAGGAAGAAAAGAAAGTGCTCTAAAGGATATAACTGCATGTATATTTAAGTGTGTAGGATTGATATTGCTAAGTTTTTGTTTTGGATCAGTGAACAGAACTGTTTGCAGCCTCACTGTTTGAAAGTCCACTTTGTATGTTTTAATTTTGTAACTTGAACAACTATATACAAGAAGGCAATATGTAATGTATCAACTAGTGATTTCTTACTGTTTATTTTTTTTGAAATTTTGTATTATTCCTACCCTTTTTTCTGTTTTGCTTTTTCGCCCCTCTCTTTAAATAAAATAAAATTAAAAAAAAAAAAAGAGCTACACAAGCGCACTCACTTGGGTACGCAGCTCTGGTCCTCCTGACCCACAAGCCGAACACCTGTTTTGTGGTTTTTGTCTTGTTATTATTTTTTCGTGATTGGTTTGACAGCCTCTCCCCCTGGTATGTCTGTATTTCGGAACAAAGAAAAATTCAAAATGTGCTCTAAAAGAAAAGAAGACACAATTCGAACGTTCCCAGCCCAGAGGGACTGGCATTTCTTCTTACACCACGGAGGTGGTCCCTTGGGGCAGGGGACAGGGCAGTGGTGTAACTCACACTCACAGCAGTGAAAGCTTGGGCTCCTGGAATAGCTGACGCGGCCTCGGCCTGGCACCTGCTCAGAGCCGCAGAGCAACGGGTTCCGGGTGTGCCAGCACCCTGGCGTCTCCTCTCAGGCATTCTGGAGAGGTGAGAGGCGCTCAGGCAGGAGGATTAGAGGAGGCCTTGGGAAACCACTCAGAGCTACTTATTAAAGGAAGCAGCTGAGATAATTAAAAGTAATTTTGCCAAACTCCAAAAGGGCACTGAACAATGCATGAAGGTATAGAGCAAATCAAATTCTACTGTTAGCAAAAACCCAATGACAAAGCCTCTGCCAAGGGATGGCTCCCCAGATGGGTTCAAATGCAAAGTTAGTCAGAGCCACGGTTATTCTAAAATTAAATAGTTATTCCGGCAAGGCCCCACATAAAAAGGAGGTGACGCGGTATGGCCACGGTGGAAAGGAAAGAAGGGGGAAAGGGGGCAGGAATAACCTGACAGACACCAGCTAAATATTCTGTGTCAATGCTCGTTGACAGAGAATGGATGGAGGCCTCCAGGATGCCCAGAAGGGGCTGGAGGGGTGGAGACTCTGCTGAGATCCGCGATCACGAGACCTGCGACTCCCTTAAGACAGACACCAGAATCAAACATGCCTCTCACCTGAACTCAGGCTGTTCTTTCACACACTGGACAGGGAGGGACTGTGAGAGAGAGGACAGGAGGAGGGGACGGGTGAGAGCAATCTGTAAGTGCCACTGACAGGACCACTTGTAACCTGAATGTCACAGCACTCTAATTTCTAGAGGCGTTGATGACTTAGAATTCTTAGCCCCGAGTGACCAGAACAGACTTTGGGAGGCTGGACATCCTCACATGTGCCTCTCACCCTCCACACGAAGGACCCTACCTTCTTCCCCACTGCTGATCACCAGCCACAACTCACTGTCACCCGTGGATGAGCAGATGGCACATGGACAAAACCTGGGGTGTGTTTCAGAGCTGTGTGTGCCCTTCCGCACAGCCTCTGCCACCTCCAGAGCCACCCCTTCTCAGCTGTGACCAATGCAGCTGAAGCCAGCTCTGCAGATGGCTGAGTCACACCCTAGGCAAGAAGCAAGAAGGTCCAGCCAGACCTGCAGGTCGAGGGTGAGAGCTAAGCCACCAAGGCTGGGGAGATGATGCCAGCATGGGCTTTGGTAAGAGCAGACTTAGAGCAAGTGGGAGAATGGGAATAAACTAGGTGTTTACCTACTCAGGACCTGGCCCACCTCCACACCAGCTAACAACAAGCACTGTCACAGATGAGGCCAGAGCAGAGGGTGGGGTGTGACCTAGGTCTCTTGTCCCTCACACGGCGTGGGTGGCACCTGTGGCTGACATCAGCAGCTTTCTCAATTACTGTGATTCTTGCCAGATGGAGCCATCCTCTAATGAATTCCACGCTCCTGCTATGGCAGGTTATTTGTAGTTTTTAAGCTATCTAGGCAAAGGTCATTCAATGTCTTCTAGGAGGCTGCATATTTATGAAGCTCCAGTCTTCTTACCAAGTGCTCGAGTGATGATTTGCTGCATGCTTAATGCAGAAACTTCAGCGGGTCTTCTTCATCCCTTGGTAATTAATAGAGAACACAATCTACCAACACTGAAAACCGGAAGTATATGTAAGCCTTTCAGACCCCAAGAAATTCCAACATAATTCAGGAGTCTTTCAGCTCAAACATTCTCAGAATTTTCTGAAATTATTTGTGTAGTTTAAACCATGCTGTGCCAAGCAGAGGTGGCAGATAGAAGGAAGAATTGATCCAGGGCCACCAAGTCCACCGTTTCTGGGAGAACCTCTTTCTCCTCAGAACAGCTATTTCTCTCAGTGAGGAACCAAAAGCACACAAATAATTACACTTCACAAAACATCCAGATTCAGTAATGAGCTGGTGCCAGACCATCAGATTAATTTTGAAAATAATTAAGTTGCTTAATGCTCTGAAAGGTCAGTTTGCAATTGCCATTTTGACACTTCCTGGGGAAAATGGAAATTCAGGTGAGGGGTAGAAGGAGGCTGATGTGTGAGCCTGAAAAGCCCCAGACATGGGGAGCTCCAGCCTTCACCCCTGCACTGGTTCTGTCAGCACTGGGTCCTCTCACCACATTCCCCATGTCCGAGACCTTGTCTTTGCAAAGCCAGGATGATGGTGTCCAGAAGTCATGAGCTCTGCTAGATTGCTGACTCTGATCCCATGGCTGGAGAGACACTCAGAGAAGGTCCACTCTGTGATCCTCTTGTCACTGCTCCCCACCTCATCCCGGGCTGTGCTCCTAACAGGATCCTAGTCAGGCTAACAACCAGAGCTAGACAGGACTAGTGGTGTTCCTTCCAAGAGCTAAGGAGCATGAAGACAGAGCCACACTTGGGTGTGAGGTGGAGCCGGGCTCCGATGAAGGGAGCCATGCAGAGCGAAGCAGGGAGGGCAGGACTCAAACTCTAGACAACGGAGATCCCTCACCTCAGGTCACCATGTAGTCACACACATGGAGCAGACATGGTTTTTCCTGTGTTATATTCTATTGCTCGTGTTTACACTATTTCTTAAAATAAGTAGAGTTACTAAAAAGTTGATGAAAATACATATTTCTTATTAAATAAAAAGTCATGTGCTTTTTCCTCTAGAAATAAATGATGTTTCAAACATAAAAAGAGCAAAAAAAAAATCCATTCCATTCAAATATAGAAATAATACAAAGAAAAAACCCATCCTTAATATAATTTTCAGAAAATCAAAAAAATATATTTCTATGTTTGTTCTTCAAATACTGACTTCAGATTCAATTCAAGCTGCTTTATTACATTCTTCCAAGGTAACCAGCACTGCAGGCATAACCCAAATCCTAAATAAATATTAAAATTTAAGGTAGCTATGAATAAATATGTCAGAATTAAAATGTATTAATGTGTATAAAGTGATCATATTATAAAATTTCATCTTGCTAAGTTTCATAATTCATAAAAGAAAATTCATTTTATTGTTTAAAGTAACTAAGTACTGTTTTTTATTTTTAAAGGAAAGATTCAGACCAAAAATTGGGGTTTTCTTTCTTCTACTTTATTTCAACAGTCACATCAGAAAATAAAAAAGATAAAAAAAGTTTTTGCCTTTCTCTGCTAAACCTCAAAGACACTGTTTGGAAATAAGTGTAGACTCTGAAAGGAACAGAACAGGGTATGTGGGTTGAAAGTGTTGCAGGAGAAACAACATGTGTACATTGTTCAGAGAATGCATTTTGCACATTTTCAGATTTGGGGGGAAATAGCATATGTTTATGCACATAAACACATTCTCCCCTAGTATCCCCAGGTACTAGATGTGTAGAATGGTACTTAGAGAATTTATTGCCAAGAAAAGATGCCTCAAGAAAGCATGTTCAATAAGTTTATCTTTTATATCCTGTTGTAGTCAGGGTTTCCAAGAGAAAAGATTTAATATAAAACACATAATTTATAGGATTACTTTATAATATTCACCCAAGAGTCAAATGCAGAAGAGTGCATGCATGAATTCTGTCTGCAACTAGAAACTCAAAGAATCCAGTTGGGGCCCTGGATCCATGGCAATGTCCTCCGTGAGTCCAACTGCAGAACCAGAGCCCATAACAATGTCCCACTGGAGTCCAGCTGGAGACCTAGAGCCCACGACAATATCTCATGCAAGTCAAGGATCTGCTCTGGAAAGGCTCCAAGGTCAGTGGTGGAAGCTAGAAAGTCTGTGCCAGCCAGATGAAGGATCTGTGCCAGCAGACTGAGAGATTTTCACTGGAGCCAAGAAGAGATGTTCAAGGTAAGGACCAGAGTGCCGCAAAAGAGAACCACATCCACTCTCTGTGACAATGAGGACACAAGCTCCTTGATGATAGCAGCTGAGTTCATAACAGGAAAACCAGCATGACAAGCTTTTCCAGGAGAATCAACAGCACTCCATCTCTACCTCCAGTTCTCCTTTATGCCTTTGGCTGTTGGTGGGCTTTCTACACCCAGAAACACACTGATTCAATTCAGCTGGGTGTTTCAAGTTGACCGTTAGCTAGTCCATCATATACCCTTTATCACAAGAAAGCATATATACTACATTCAAACTCTTACCACCTAAGACAGTGGTCTAAGTTCTTCAAGTATGGATGTAAGTCACTGTAAGTCTGAAGGGGCTCCAGATGCAAGGGAGGGAGGGAGAGAGAGAGGTAGAAAGAGAGAGAGAGAAGAGAGAGAGAGAGAGAGAGAGAGAGAGAGAGAGAGAGAGAGAGAGAATTCAGAGAGCCTTTCCTGGGAGCATACACTTTGCTGGAAAGCTTGGGGTGATTTCCCAGAAGGCTTCTCCCTGAACCAGCCTCCAAAAACCTGAACTTCCTTAGAACAATCCTCTCAGCACATGCAAAACCCATGTGTCCCAGGGCTCCGGGGTTGGTTCTGGGAGATTCAGGGACACCATGAGGAAGCCAATCCCAGGGTCTGTCTGTTGTCTGCTGTGTCTCCTCATCCTGGTTCTCCCATATTACGGATCAATTACTGCAGCTTTGAGCATCACATCCGTAAATGAGAATGTTCACGAAAGGAGATGAAAACATCATGTGTGCTAGCCCTGATTCTCTGTGACAAACTGCCCAAAGCAACCAGCAAATACAGGAGGTGCTTCATTTCAGTTTATGGCTTCAGAGGCATCGCTCCGTGGCTGCTTACCCATGTACCTTTTGGGCTGTGTGGCCTTTAGCACAGAACACCATGGTGCAGGAGAGTGATCCCCACACAGCAGCCAGAGAGCAAAGACAGCTGAGGAGGACAAGGGCCCAACACTCTTGTCTAGAGGACATCCCCAACTCGACCCTACACTCCTCAGCAGTGCCCGAGCCTTTAGCCGATGGACCTGGGGACATTTAAAAGATTCAAACCATGCCACCCTCTGTCCTTAAGAACAAGGAAAAGCCCCCCAGCGTCGGCCCTCCAGATCGGACAGTCACCCTATGGTATGTGGCATATCAAGGGATTCCCAAGGTGGACTTAGATTGATCAGTCTTGACACCAGAGAGGAAGAATCATCTCCCCAGGGCGTGGCAATGTCAGGAAAGCCAGGAGGAAGAGAACAAGGGGTTCATGAGACCAGGATTGGATACTGACTAAGCAGCCTACCAGTCACCAGTCGAGGAATATGATATACAGCATTATAGAATGTATACATATCAAAGAAAATTTCAAAATTCGCCTACATTTACAGCGAAGCAGAAGGCCTAGGAGAACACACACTTCTTCCCATCACGCTGTCCTTGAGAGTTGCACCCTACGCGCCCAAGGAGGAGAGCAGCGTATTTGTTTGGCAATGTGCGGGCTCTCGTGCTGAGGCAACGCACCGTGTCTACTCCTTCCCACTGCAGAGGGGTACAAGGATGTTTAGCAGCCAACTGCAGCAGTGCGAGAGACCCCTCTCACCTGAACGTTCCTCCCTGCCCCACTGCAAGAGGCACTGCGCCAGCTCTTAATTGTCTCTGGCTCTCCAGGGCTCTGCCTTGCTCCTCCCGGGTTCCTTCTCCACATCCCCACACAGCTTCCTCCTGCTTCTGGGACCAAATCTGCTAGAGAGGAGTCTGCACCACCAGCAGCTTTCAGTCCCTCCCTCCTCCTCAGCTCTGGACACAGTGCAATTCCCAGGCAGGGTGGTGTCATCACAGTGTTCTGGTGGGAAAATGTGAGCTGTTTAAAGAATGCAGAGCATGAGCCCTGGGACCAAACGAAGACACCTTGGCTACCCAGGAAGGGAAGTGCAGCCTTTGGGTTGAAAACCCTGGACGTGGTCACTAGCTCATCTGTACTCTAGTAGCACATCCATGCACAAATTCACTGACCTCTCGATGGTGAGTGGAAGCCCCTTTCCAAAAGGGGAGCACAAGCCGTTGCTGTGAAATTTAAGTTAACCCACATGCAAAGCATGAGTAATATGCTGAACTCGAAAGGTGTTTCTGTAATGAATGATTTAAAAAGAAGCTGCAGTGCTGAGGAGGAACCGCACCCAGCAGGTGTTGGACCCCTGGCAAGATAGCCACAGGCCCTCTCCTGGGCCACCTGGTGCACTGTGCAGTTGTTTTCACCTTCTTTGCCCAGTCAATGCCACCGTGAAGTACAGAAGTCCATGGTGCAGATGCGCAGGTGAAGCAGGGTGTGGTTAAATGTCTCATGAAAGGGACAGAGGGCTTGTTAAGGTCCTTGACATCTTATACATTGTAAAAGCATTAAAACTTCCAGGATAGCAATCTATTTCTCTCAATCTAGAATAGGTCTTTGAAAGTAGAAGTTATTTGTACTTATGGTAAGTAGAAAGTATAATCAATAACTATCAGACAGGAGAATCAGTGAAATAAAATCTAAAACAAGAATGAATTAGCATTTTGATAAGAAGAGAAGGTCCTGACTCCAAAACAAAGACACCGAGGGTCAAGGCCATTATCAGCTGCTCCAGTCACGTACCTGGCCATATTGTGCTTTGTTTTGTCACTGGGAAAGTGGAGATACAGCTACATACAATCTCTTGGACAGGATTAATGATAAATACATTGAACATTTCAAGTGGGATCTGAAACAAAATACTTGACCATTATTCAACCACTACTACTGGTAAGATCGTGTCACCCCTGAGATATACAGTGGTAGGTTTCCAAGAAAAGCCAAGGCTAAGTGTGGAAGGAGCGAGAAGGGTCCTGGCAGATGGAGGGCGGCTTGGGGAATATGCACTGTGCAGGAAGGGAGCCAGAAGCAGTGGATGCAGACAGACAGTCTGAAATCAGAGAAGCAGATGCAGCAGTAAAGCCACCTCCACCAGGAGAGCCAGGACCCCCAGCACATGGCTCCTTGGCATGTATCAGGTACAATTTTTATCTCAGGACCCCTGAACACCAAGGGCCAGAGGACTCAACCCACAGAGGAAGCAGGAACTTCCCAGCTTCCTTTTGGTGAATCAAGTTTCCTCTCTAAGCTCAGGGACATCCTCAGTGCCTGCAAGGAGAAGACTGGGGCCCTCTGGCAAGGGGCTCCCCTGCACTCTGCGAGTGAGTTTCCTCAGCAGGGGACACTGTGCCTTCATTCACTTATGGCCTCAAAGCCTGATGAAGACTGGTTATTTCACATCTGACTGCATATACTCTCAGGTTCACTGCGAGGGAAGTAGAGACCTTGGCCTCAATCAGCATGGGTGTGGATCCTCCTTGTCCCAGCTTATTAAGGGGAGGTAAGTGCAAGACAGTTGACCAGCTCACCAAGATCCTATTTCCATGCCTCCTCTAATCCTGAGAGGACACCCCCAGGCAGTCCTCTGTGAGCTCCGAGAGTGCCAGCAAATGATCAAAGCACTGGCTTCTGGCTCAGAAGGGCACTGCTGCAGAAAACACCACCGGTCGCCTTCCTCAGCCTCAGGAATCAGGCAGCATGCTCAGCCCAGCCGGGCAGCACAGCTTTCAGAACAACTTTACACAAACAGTTACCTTCTGATTTAGCCTTCCAGTGGGCTTCATGGGACAGGTTTCTGGTCATTGTTTTCATGAATGGTACTTTGTAAATAAATCTGGAATAAGATTCAGCCTGTGAAGCTAACATGGAACTCAAGATGAAAGAGCATGGAAGATTAAAAAGCGATCATGAGGGAATAAGGATGCTATGACCTGACTGGGAAGGAAATAAGAAGGTTCTGAAGCGTCTGCATGATCCTCTGCTTAATTTGATCTTCTGGAGCAGAATAAGCAAGTGTTCTGAGCCCAGGAATCTGTAGCACAGGACTGGCTTCTAGATGCTTTGGTTTGCATGAAGTGTTCTTGTAAGGACACGGTATTCTTTTCCAAGTGGTTTTATCTGTTCTTAATCAACAACCCTGTGTTTGGGCTGTCTGCACACAGAGTCAAGAGTAAAAATACTAGATTTCAGTACAAATGGTGAGTGTAATTTTCCATCACACCTAATGGGATTTCCTTCCTGAATACATTACCATTCTGCTTTTAGATGTTCTGTATTTCCTGTGCCTTCCATTTCAGTAAGGTCAGCCATTGCCCAAGTGAAACGAAAAAGATGTTTTGAAAAAAGTTTAAAATATACACAAAAAATAATCACACTGATGGAGTATTAGAATTATACTTTCAGAGGGTGTGAGGCTTAATTCAATCCCCAGCACTAAACTAACTAAGTTCTCCTGAAACCCTTGCACTCTCTGTTCGAGGTCAATAAATTCTGATCACTTAAATGTCCTGCTACATTCCTAAAGTGACATTGAGTGTCCAGAATGCTTTCGGGTCATATAAATAATACCAGGGTAGAGACAGTGATCTGCTGTGTGTGACCTGGGAGGTAGGACTGTGGTTTAGAGAGGAGTTCCTAAGAGGTCTTGCAGGGTTTTCACAAAGACAACTCAAGCAGGAGAAGTCACTCGGAAGAAAACAGCGGCGGCACTTTCCTTCTGAGAAAGGCTTTACTCTTCCTCCAGTGAGTATGAGTTCTCACTTAAGCATGATAGGAGCCACTGTCGGTATAAAACAATGCTCTAATTCACCTCCTTCCCTCGATTGCTCCTCTAGACCAGCGCACTACGGAAAACAAGCCATCAACAGACATTCACTGCCTATAGAATGCTAATCTTTCTGAAATCAGCCAACAGGATGTGTGAGAAACAAAAAATCAGTAAGTAAAAGTAGCATAATTCTGGTATTCTGGACTGGGAACTACAATACTGATGTTTCACAACAATATAACCTCACTGAAAAGGTTGCTTTGCCCATCGAAACTGTCTCATACACAAACCATAGAAAGCCATGGTTTCTTTTGGTACCAAAAAAAAAGAAGAAAAACCAGAACTCCTGCCCTGGCCATGCTGTAGAACCCCAGTCAGTCCTGCAGCATGTGGGTCAAGAGGCATCGGTCCTGACACCTAGGCAGGAAGCAGAGGTCACAGTGCGGAGGACTCATTTCCTCTGCCCGTAGCTAAGGCCCAGGGCCAGGGAGGAAGGTTGGAATCCTTCCCCGTATTTGAAGGGGATCTCAGCATGATAAAATCTCAACCTCTGCAGGGAGAATTGGGGAGATATACTCTTCTCCTGACATCAATATTGTAACAGAAAATCCATCTGGCTCACTTTTAGATGAGATAAGATACAGTATATATATGAAGTTTTATTTTTGATTGAAGTAAGAATTTGTGCCATTCATTTAAAAACCTCCACACATATCAAGCAAAACCACCCAAAGACATCCCACAAATTCCAAGTCTGTGCTTTTTAATAATAAGACTATCTAAAGAAATACATTCTAAATCATCTTTTATTAACTTTTTTCAACAAAAAATCCTACAATAATATATATAAGCAGATCTGTTGCTAAAGTTTCCAGAGATTGGAAGATTGGAATATTATCATAACCAAATTGCAGAGCAAAAATGCAAATTTTATTACATTATTATTGTTTTGTTGTTGTTATTTAAAGAACTCACACAGACACACCCCCTTTATTGATCAGAGCTGCTACTGATCAACCAAAATTATCTATTTCAAAAAATTTAAAAATGAAAGAATATTACTAATGTTAATTTTTATTTCTTCTCTTCACATTTTATGTTTCCTACTATTTTAGACAGTTAAATTTAGTATTTCTCATTCACATTTATACAAAAGCATTATTTTGTTGCATACTAACTCAGACATGCAAAACTAAGATGGGTTATGTTCTGTCTCTTGATAAAACATCTAGAATAAGCAAACTCAGGGAATTGATCAAAACTTGATATAATACATACTTTCATTATAGTTAGAGCAACTAAACTTCATTTTTGCTGAAAGTCCTAAAAGTGATTATTTTTTCATTAAAAGTTTGCATATTCAAACTCTTTAGCCCCCAAAACTAATATTATAAATATAAATATTTAAAGAACAGATCACATATTATGACCTTCCATGTTGAATGTAATTGTAAGACAGAGAAAACAAATAGAACTATAATTAAACAGGGTACAAATACAGGGCATCACTGAGGAAGATACCTGAAGGCTGAGGGTACCAAAATGCTACTGTCACCATAATGGTGCTCTCCCACTGGCTGGAAGAGGGAGATGATCCTTAGCCACAAGAAAACCCCAATGACGTCTGTGCAGCTGCGGAAGCCGCCGGGGAGGACACTGTGTGGTCCAGCGGCCTCCAGACACCTGTTATCCTGAGACCAGACAGCAGAGCTGGGAGGAGCTCAGCGGACAAAGAATTCCTACCGTGATCCAAGTGTTCCTGTTGGTTTAATGATTTTTGGTACAATCAATAGAGGGCTGCAAGGGTGGCTGACTTATGCTGAAATCCTCACATCAAGATTGCTCTGCTTTTTAGAATCATGCGTCAGGCTTTGGTATCCTTGTAGAGCAATAAAAAGAATGATTCACGTAGCAGACTGGAGGAGAGAAACAAAAGCTGCTGGTATGTGACTCAGAAGCATGATGGCATTTTGTTCTCCAGTAAATAATGGTACAATTCCTATTGAGGTATTGCTGAAGGGCAGAGGAAGGGAAGGAAAAAGGAGGGTGCCACACTAACAGTCACTCAGGTCTGTCAAGAGTGACTGTGCTGTCTAACTGTATTTTACATAAAACCTGAATATTTCATTGGTTTTGCTCACAAGGCGGCTGCATCTCATCAAAATTCAATAAATTGTCCAAGGGCACTAAAGTATCAGAAGTGAAGCACAAATCTACATATAACTGAATCCACAGACTAGAATTTAATGCCAGCTCTTTCTCTTTCCTGAACATTGGTTTTCAGCTCTACAAGGGCTCCGAGTGATTAGTAGGTATACAAAGCATATTTTGCTCAAAAAATGAATGAGCTGTTTCCAACTGCAAAGCTCTAGTATTCCTAGGCCATTTTACTGCCAGGTGGGTTGCTCAAGCACTTTAGAGGCATTGCAAAGGAATTTTAAAAAATACTTTTATTTCATGTTACTAATTAAAATTTACTTTATTTTTGTATTTGTTCATGTGTTTAAGTAAATTATTGTATGGTTTTTGAATGTGGTTAAACATGCTTAATTTTATGAGTTATTTGAACTTTATAAGACCCCAATTTGGAGATCTGGATGTAAACTTGGGATGTTCTGATATTTACTGTACAGATTCGTAGAATTGGACAAGTTCTGCACCTCAAAGGTGGAAGAAGGGTGCCACTTGCTCTGCCTAATGTCCTGCCCACCAAATACATAAAAGTTTATGATAAATATGGCTATTAAGTTATCAACTGCCCTCCTGTAGATGCTTTTATCAAACAAATTAGTTGGAAAGTGTATTTTCTACTTACAAAAATGGGTCGCAGGATAGTGTCTGCTCTGGTAATCAATGTTACCATCAACAGGGATTTGGAGCTGCAAGTCAGCTCTTTCCTTGATCCAAAATAATGCTAACGGCATCTTTCTTATGTAGTTTCTCCTAGAATCCATGACTCCAATCCAGGCATGAGGAAAACAACTACAGATAAATCCCAGCTCAGGGACATTTTATGAAATCCTGACAGATGCCTCAGTCCACTCAGCTGCTATGAAAAAAATACCTTAGAGTGGGTAAGTTGCAAACAAGATTTTCATTTTTACAGTTCTGGAGGCCAGGAAGTCCCAAATCGCAGTGATGGTCGCCTCTGTTGCTGGTAGTAAACTATGGTGTTGCCTTCTAAATAGGCTTCTTTCTGTACTCTCACATGGTACCCATCCCGGTCATTGTTGCTGAACCTCCATCACAATCATGACTGCTATCTCTCACACTGGGAATGGATTTCAGCATATGAATCTGGGGGGACACAAACATGCAAAACACACCAGCATTCCTCAAAACTGTTGATATCACCAGCAACAAGGTAAGCCAAGTGAACTACCACACCAAAGAAAGATCCTCAGGAGAAATGACAACTAAGTGCAACTGATACTTTAGATGGAGTCCTGGAAGAGAAAAAGGATTATTAGGTAAAAACTATGGAAATATGAGAATTACATGGGTGTTAGTTAATAATAATGTGGCAGGATTAGCCCATTAACTATAATCAAGATGCTGCAGGAAGTGATACATCATGAGCTACCTTACTTATCCCCACAGAGAAGTGAAGACTGCCATGGGTTTTGTCCTATAGAGTTCTTATATATATTTTTTTAATTTTGTCAATTTGTGAATGTTGGTATGATTAAAACTGGAGAATTGAGAAATCCATTTTACTGCATAAAAGTAAATTAAAATATGTTACAGAATTTTAAATAAACTCAGTAACTGAGACACCATTATCAACACACCAAAGAATTCCCAGAGATTCCTTTCATGCCCCCCACCATCTGGTCCTTTAGGAAGCCCAGATGTGAGCATTGCATTCCAGCTAGGGAGAAGAAGATCCATGTGCACTTCCATTTCCCTGCTAGTTTAATTTTAGGATGGAAGGCACATCATGTGTCATCACCCCAGAATGCCCAAGTGACATCTGCAAGTTAGCCTCCCAGATGTTCTTCCTTCCCTCTTACTTACCAGTAGAAAAATAAATGTCAACAAAGATTCATTCACATGTTTCTAATAAGTTACACTGTAGATCCAAAGAGGAACATGAGGTTTAAAGAATCTTTTTTGCTTCCATAAAAATAAATGTTTTAGTTTGTATTTACCTCTCTGTCATAGAGTTGGTTTTTTAAAAAAAAAAAAAAAACTAGAGTTTTACAAGGATAAATACCAATGTGGCAAAAGTAGCAAAAATTTCAATTTTGCACAAAATATGAAGTATGTTATCTGTGCTGTAGTTCTTGAGATTTACTGATTGTACATTTAAAGCAGTGGGTCTTGAGAGCTGCTCAGTACGAGGCTCCCTTGTGAGATGAGACGTGTGAAATGTAAACACCCTAGAAACGCAATCGCATTTTCATTTACTAATTGCTATAATCACACAACCATTAGCTTTGCTGTAGTATAAACAGAAATAATAAATTGATTAATCATCTTCCACAAAGACATTAACCTCTATTCACCATTTAAGTGTTTAAGAGGTATACTGTGACCTCAAATTAGTCAATGGCTGTTTTTCTATTTTATTTATTCATTTGTTTAAAAAGACATGGAGGATTTTAGAGGTTGATAAAGAACTGAGGAGAACGAACACGAAAGATACCTGTGAGTGTGATATGTGAATAACATTAATAGTCTGGGTACAGAAGAGCTGCATTTGCACCATAAATCAGTGAACAAGGAAAGAAGAAAGGGGGCGCTGGTGAGCGACCCGCCGCAATAAGAGTTGAGGAAGTAAGTACTACTGTCCTCAAGGCACAGAGGAGTTCCGCGTGTGACCTAACACCACAGGAAGACAGACGGGGCCAGCGTCAGTACAGAGAGTACTACAAGTTCCCTGGCACTAACCATGGAAAAAAGGATCAGCTCCTCCTCAGCTCGGCCCAGAGACATCACTGTCCACGACCCACACCGCCCCCAGGTGCCAGGGGTCCAGTTGCAGAGCTGACCCCGAGTGGCCACAGAGCAAGCAAAACCACAGCAACCAAGAAAAGGGAATTTATTTGAGTGAAAAACCTCAAAAAGCACCTTCAGGGGCTTTCTTTTCTATTTTGTTATTTTTCATTGTATGTATCATCACGAAGCCAACAAGGAGGATCAGAGATGTCACTGGAAATAGATTGAAAGCAGCATGTAAAATGAAGCAAAATGCTGTGAGGACTGTTCTGTCTTTTGAGATTCGGGAAGCCAAGAGAACGTGAATGCAAACCAATAGAGGAAATCTTGTAAACATTTCTACACTGTGCACATGTGTATTCAGACTGATCGATAACATAACAAATTAAATTGTGTTTGCATCATTTGAGACTCTCATAGTGGTTTTGAGCCTGTCTTTCTGTAGTTCATGTGATCTTCAATCTTTTTATTGAGAGATTACTATAGGTCAGGTGCACTTTAAACACTTTAAATGCATTATCTCATTTAGTTATGAAATCCCATGCAGTAGGAAACTTCTATCCATACAAATTTTTCACATCAAAATTCAGGATCACACATAGACAGAGGAGAGGAGTCGGCCTCGGAATGCAATGCTGTTTGACCCAAACCACCCTGTTAGTGTCCATGGCAAGGCTTTTAAGCTTTGTATCCTCTCAGTGCTCTTTGATTCTGTTGATTATTTCAAGGCTTCGTGTGTTCCACTGCACTAGAACTCACTAGTCTGATTCTCTGAAAATTCCTGCCCTGGGCAGTGTGTGTCACTAAAGAGCTGCACTGCCCTGGGGAAATGCTGCATATACCATGATCTCGTTTTTACCCTCTGAACACTGCTCTGCAGGAGGCGAAGCACACGGGGAAACTGAAGGTGGAGGGGCTCGACCAGCGTCTCCTCACTAGTGTGTCCCAGCCCAGTGGCTGACATGCAGGACGCTGGCTCAGATCTCTGCAGGGGCTGGACCACTCTGCGCTGACCCAGCCTTGGCCCGCTCTCACCCCGGCTGTGACCGTGGAGTCAGGGTCTGCCCTCCCTTCCTGCAAGCGCCCGTCCTCCGCGGGGCCTCCAAGGAGTCCCGGGAGCCCACATCACTTCACAGGCTTCTGTCTGAACCCTGGCATCTGGGACCAGTGTGCACATCCTGAAGGCCATGAGGACTGGTTCATACACGCATGTGCACACACAAATACACACAGACTACATCAATGCTGGGGGTGGCAGCATACACTTACAAGGCCAGCACCTGGGGAGCTGAGGCAGGAGGATTGTGAGTTCGATGCCAACCTGGGCTACAGAGTGAGCTCAAGGCAAACTGCAAACTGCTCTGCAAAGTGAGGCCCTGTCTCAAAAAAACAATACTCACATGGGCACATATGCATACATGCACTCAAGGGTACATGTAGAAACACACGGAGACTCGTGTACACATACATTCACACATGCACACACACTCACACAAATAAAGACATACACGTACACACTTATGCTCATGTTTGTGCATGAATACATACACAGATACATGCACACGTGTACACAACCACTTAAGGACATATGTGCAAAGACACAGACACACATGTACACCAGTGTCCATGTAGACACTTAGGCACACATATGCAGACAGATTCATACACACACACATTTTAAGACACAAATTCTCAAGATGAAAGAATTTCCTGTGCCTCTTTCAAAGACTGGCATTCCCCTGCTGTTACGCCTCCTAAGACAGACACTTCTGGCTCCTGGCATTGCCATAGCCCTTCTGCAAAGCCACAAACATGGTCTAAAATAAAGATTCGCTTCCCACGCCTTGCATTCTTTCTCCAAGCATCTCTGTGTAAAACACACCCTTTGAGCGGCAGCCTGCACCTCTCGCTGCTCCAGTGCATGTTTTCTTACTTTTCTCATCAACAAGAGCAATTTACCTTTCCCTGTTACTAGAACAAAAATTCTGCTGATTGATGAAGTACACTGAATTCAGTCTCCCACACCAGAACTCTAGTGCTTGGAAGGAAACACTATCGAAATAGCAAACAGAAGTCACCAACTTCACACCCTGAACATTCATCTACTCGGTTTTTCCTCTGTCACAGGCATCTCCCTGGTGAGCTCAGCAAATGACCATGTGGACAACACTACCAATAAGCCCTCCAGCTTGCACCCAGCATGGGCAGAGGTTTTTGATAAAGATGCACAAAAATCCCTGTGAAAGCCTGACAGAAGCTGACCGGAGGCACTAGCAGGCTTCTGTGAAAATGCTCAGGCATTTCTGGCCGTGGGTTGATAACCAGTGCAGTGTCTCGCAGCTGGCTTTCCTTTCTGTCCTATCGATAGCTCAGGCAACAGTAAGAAAGACCGGGGCCAACTCTAAGGTTCAGCAGTTCCAAAGTCAGAGACCTGGCCAGAAATGGGCTGGGAGTCCAGGAAACAGCACCACCTCCCCAGCATGAACCCCAAGTCCTTAGAAGTAGGACCAGGAAGCAAAATCCCAAAGGAAAGAGCAGGACAGCACTGGGGACTGGAGGGGTAGGGATGTGAACATCCATGGATATTTACATGGAACTCAGATTTGCCAGCTGGTCTCCCTGGACCTGAGCTGTCTGTCATAAACCACTTTGTTATTCACACATGCATTTTTCTAAAGATGCCAGCACCTGAGAGAAATGGCAGGAGTATCCTAAGATGTCTGCATCTCTGGAAGCCAGATAAACCTGTAAAGTTGTAGAAGCATCGATTGTTTGCTTTGACTGCTAAAAATATTTGGGCATTAACGTTTAATTTTTTAGTTTATCTCAGTAAAAAATAATGAAGAGAAGTAACTCTACCAGGATAACTCCTCTTTCATCATGATATGGTTTGGCTACCAGTATTTGTAATTTGTACACATACATAGATGGATATATGTATATATACATGAGTACAGATCATGGTTAATAACATATACTATGTGCTACAGTTTCGATGTTGAGTGTCCCCAAATGTTTATTGCTGAAGGCTTGGTTTCACCTTCTGGTGCTGCTGGAGGTTGGTAGAACTTTCAGGAGGTGGGATCTTGGGGAAGAAATTAAGATATTGGGGTCATAACCTTGAAGGGGGCAGAGGGACCCCAGTTTTTCTGTCTCTGTGTCTCTCTGTCTCTCAGCTGTCATAGGAAAATCAGCTCTGCTCGCCACACACTTCCCGCCATAATGTTCTGTCTCTGTCACAGGTCCCAAAGCAATGGCCAAGTGACCATGAACTGAAACCTCTGAATCCATGCACCAAAATGAAGCCTCCCTCTCCTAAACTGATAGTCTGTTACTTTGTCACAGCAAGAGGAAACAGCACACTGTCTGACAGATGATGCAAAATGATTCACCAAGTGACAGCATTATTGCTCATTAGAGAAAATGTATTCAACTACATACTCAGTGAAACTCAAAACTTAGCCCCCCACAAAAGCATTGAGGGAACTGAAGAGCTAGGTCAGATGTGTTTAGGTTTCTGACTGTGTGCCTCATCCTAAAGACACCTTCCTGCCTCACTCAAACTCGGTTTCCCTGAGGTGCTGTCTCCCACCCTCCCCCTTGCTCTCCTGTGCTGTGTGTAGTCACTTAAGGCCATGGTAACATAGCAGTGCCCCTACTCAGGCTTCTTTCTTGCCAGGGAAAACGTCCGCTGCTGTCGACTAAATCTTCCTGGGTCTCTTGTTAACTGCTCTGTCCTGAGGCTGTCAGGACAATGTCCTGAGCCCACTGAGCTGTGGGAACTGCCTCCTGCAGCCTCCCAGGTCTGCACGACCCCCTTGCCTGGACCTCGGTCCCTGTCCAGGGGGAATGCGAGGTGACAGCCCCACCCCAGTTCTCGCTCTTCAGGTTTCAGCTGAGTCCCTGCAAATATTTGATATTTTTACAGTGCCATCTGTTTGCCACATAATTCAACAGAATTTGCCCTTTTTATACAGTTTCCACAGAATCAACCAACTGCAGATCAAAAACATTGGGGAAATATTGCATCGGTAGTGAACGTGAATATTTTTAACATTATTCTCTAAACAGTATAGTTTAGCGTAACAGTCACTGACATTGCATTTGGATTATATTAGATATTAGAGTAATTTAAAGTAGACAAGAAGATTGCACAGGAGACTTCCAAGCTCTGTATTATTTTATATAAAAGTTTCTAGTATCTGCAGGTTTGGGGACCCTTGGTGGTACCAGAGCCAATTTCCACGGGCACCAGGGATGGCGACAGCAGTGCATGGCATCTTCTCTCCCTCTCCTCTTCCAATATTTCCTTCAACCTCAAGTCACGGAGCAAAACAACTTCTGCAGTATTTCTATTTCATGAAATAGTATGGGCATCTTGCATAACCACTAGTTTCTCTCTCTTTTGGTGCTGCTTGAGGGATGTTTTTTCCCACTTACCAGGCTGTTCAAAGCTTCAGGCAGTGCTCAAGGGTTGGTGCCAGTTTGGGCTGTAAAGCAGCTTCGCTCAGGCCTGGGCTCACCAACGCCACTGACGCCCACTCTAAGCGGTCCATTCGCCGTCTCTGCGGTTCAGCCTAATGTGGAAAGTGTGAACAGAGCTGTGTGCTCACAGAACACTCAGGGAAAACATCAACTGAAAGATTTTTACATGAGCTTTACAAACCACTCTAAAGCACTCATTACATGAAGCCTTATTATCATGGCTGGATTGGAAAAGAACAAATGAAGTGAGAAAGTACAAATTTTATTCTGTCCAGAATCCAGCAACTTTTTTAAATGCATGATAAATTTAAGCAGAAGAATAAATTGATTAAGGCTCTAAAGAGTGAAAAATATATACTTTCAAGTTCACAGAACATAAGCAATAGCTTTTGTCTTCAGATATGCTGTCACCTACATTTTCATGGGCTTCATAATTTGATGGTAGTGTTAACAGTTTCTTCCTTCTCTGGTTCTTTTCTTCACTGCTGTTGGTAGGTGCCTGGACCTTCCATTTACCACAGTGGTTCTGAGAGAAGATCCAGAACTGCTTCATGCTCCCACAGATCTTCTCTTGTGTCACGTGTAGGGTCACCCCTTGAGAATTCAACCACTTCTTCAAAGGGAATCAGCCTTTCTGCCTACAAAGCCAGGAAGATCTGCATGCTGTCACCAGATCTTACTGGAAGGCTGTCCTGCCTTCTTCTACTGGTATCTGTAACTCAAACTTTCTAGGATAAACCTTCTGTTATGGCTTATATGTAGATGTCCCCCTAAAGTTTCATGTAGTCATAGGTGGGGCTTTTTCAGAGGTGGCTGAACCTAGAGCGTATAACTGACTCATGGTACAATGCTAGGATTTAGGGTGCTAGGACTAAGGGTGGGTGAATATTAAATCAGCCCCCTGATTGGTTTGACACAAACCTAATCCCAGGAGGCTATATATCATATCAGGGCAGAAAGAGGCTTATGTTACCCCTTATTTTCCTGGATTGTTACCCTCTGTGTGTCATGAACTGTTTCTCCTCTGCATTGCCTGTCTGCCATGCCACCCTGCCTGGGAGCCAACTGATTATGGGCTGAAACCTCAACAAACTGTGAGCTTTAAATAAACCTTTCTTCCTTTGAGTGTCAGGTATTTGTCCTAGCAACAAGAAAAAATTAACCAAGACACCTTCCATCAGCCTTGTGGCTTCAGGTCTGCACCACCCCCGCCATGCACCTCTGTAACACCACAGTTGTCTCAGAGAGACATCTCTGCCCCTCACAGGTCACAGCTTCTCTAAGCTCAGAATCAGGAACTCCAGTCTTTCTGGAAAACGGCTGTGTTACTTACTTTTCTCTTGGTGCTGAGACAAAATATCTGATGCCCAAAATTAAGGATGGGAAGGTTTAGCTCACAGGAGGAGGAGTTTAGCTTTTCTCCTCCTCCTTTTCCCTCTCTTCCTCCAGTGGAGGTTTCAGTCCATAACCAGCTGGCTCCAAGGCAGGGTTGCATGGCATGTGGAACACTTCAAGGTGGCAAAAGACAATGAAAGTGACAAGAGCAAAAAGAGGGTGAGGAGAGCAAGTCTCTTTCCCTCCCTTATATTGCAAGCACGCCACCTGCCCCCAGGTGGGCGTAGTACTCACACATGTCTGTACCCTCTTCTTGCTCAGGCCCAGGATGTTTACAAAGTGAGGACTCTGGAATCATGTTGAATCACTTAGTAAAATTTCTTAACTTCTCAAGTTGAGACTATGAACGATATCCTAGCGTGGTAAGGATATGTCCTCTACACCCCAGGATGTGAGATTACTGAGTTACTTAGGAAAGCTTCTAAACTTCTCAAGTTGACACAATGTATCAACCACTACAGTAGTCCTGGGCTTGCTGGGAAGGACTTGGGAGGTACCCAACATGTCACTGGCAGGGCTCTTGCAGAGAATTGTTACCTTCTGTTCTTCTTCGTCAGAATGCAGAAAGTTGAAGCCAGGCAAAGCCTCCTTCTTGATGGGAAAAATAAAACTGTCCAATGACTGAAGTGCATTTATACACTCCACAGGTTGATGTTGGTGAAACCCCTCTGCCTAACAGCTTGTTTACCTGGTTTGTTTTGGGTTCTCTGTGTTCTCAGGGTTGGCCTTGCTCTAGCCCCACTGTTGATTGATCTCCAGCTCAGCTGCCCCCCGCATCTCCCCTTTTCTGTTTTGCACTTGCAGGCAGTGGGTGGTCAGTTG
The DNA here is from genome assembly GCA_004027455.1 of Hydrochoerus hydrochaeris. Taxonomy (NCBI): domain Eukaryota; kingdom Metazoa; phylum Chordata; class Mammalia; order Rodentia; family Hydrochaeridae; genus Hydrochoerus; species Hydrochoerus hydrochaeris. Next base: position 45,859 of record PVLA01006067.1, on the reverse strand, counting down.
GAGTTGGGGAGCTGTGTTTGGAGGACTCTGTAGAGGCTTCTTTTTTGCAGATGGCTTCTCTTCTCCACTTTTCCCCAGGTGTCCTCAGCCAAGCTTTTACCTAGAAAGGACCTTTCCTTCTTGAATCCTTTCCATTCTGAGTGAACTTACTCATTTAGGCTAAAGACGCCCAGTCTGAGGGAAGCAGTGGAATGCGGTCAGAGATCTGAGCCCCTTCCAGCCAGCATATTGCTGTGCACTGTTTTATACATCTTGTGATTACACTTTATGCTGGATGTTCAAGACCAGGCTAAAGTGAGACCTGCGTTAATTAAATTAATTCCTTGCTATCTGTCAGGATCAGTTAAGTCTTCACAGGATTTTCCTTGGAACCGGGTATAGGACCTCCCAGTTCTCCTGTCAGTGTCAGTCACCTGGATGAGTCACAGCCACTGCTCGACAAAATTGCCTTAGGTGAAAGCTTCGGAGAGGTCTTTCTCCTGAGGACTCTCCTTAGGCACTCCATACACTATTGATCTCCTTCCTCTGTGGTCCAGCAATCTTCTTGATCAGGAGGCTGGGGACTCACTGAGTCATAGGATGTGACAGCAGAGCTTCTCTTATGTCCTGGGTCCTTACTGACCTCATAGAGCAAGGATTAAACATTAGCTGTCCTCCTATCCCATTTTCTTGCTAGTTTTTGATCTCTACAGGTCAGTTGTTGAACATCCAGAAGAGACGGTTAATGACATTGCATTGTAATGGGATCAGTGACTTTAATATTATAATTTTATCTAAATATCAAGCACCTTGGAACACAAAGTAGAACTGCTATTTCCTACCAATCATGGATGTTATAGTTGTTGAATCCTTGTAGAATATTACCAGAAAATGGTTATATAGTCTTATGTAGAAAAATTGAGATCAAAGCTACACATAATATTTTAGCATGACAATCATGATGACATTTTTATAACAAACTTAAATTTTCCTTTTGATGTAGTTTTTTCAGTCAATCATCTCTATCTAGGACATAAGAAGCTCTCACCTAATGTGCTGTCCATTAATGCAATGTCACTGAAGTGTGTGACATTGTCTGAATTGTTTAATGTTTAAACATCTCCAAATGTAGTGACACATACATAGCATGCACATCACAAAATTTTTTATTAAAATGAGTTTTATTGGCTGGTGACTTCATGCTGGCGTCACTTGAACCTTCTATCACAACTCATTGGCTCACAAAAGAAAGGCAGAAGTCTGACTTGAGAGAAAAAGTCTTTCACCATAAACAATCTCAGTTTTGCATTTTGGAAGCCCTGTATAACCAGAAGATTATTAACCATGAGATTAATAACAATCAATTGTCCTAGCCATATGAAAACTTTTCTTAATTTAGTTCTGTATCAAAGCATTTTTGAATCAGAAAACTTTATTTTCTTATTTCTAGAAAATCTAACCATTTGATGATGACCATTTATAAACATATGACGATAACATATTTTGAGCAATATTTATTAGGATATCTCCCATAAAGCTATGGAGATCACTGGGGCTTCCTCTTTATGAACAAAGGCTGAGGTATGATTTTTTCCAGGTAGATGCTCCTTTTATTTACTAAAGAGAGCTCTGACCAATAATTTCCCAAGCCTGAAAGGTCCCTGTTTAGTTGCTTTAACAAATTTCTAATGACTTATTAGAAAATGAACATTATTTTGACCAGCTAACAATCCAGGTGGAAGCAGCTTCTAAATCTATAAGCCAAATTAAACTATGAACAAATACTTCAAAAATCAAAAAATGCAAAAAGAAAGAAAAAACTTATAGAGCTCAGATAAAAGTGGCTGTTTTCAGTTTGTACAAACAAGCAAGCAAATAGATACTCTGATGATCTGCTTAAAAAATCAGAGAGCACTCAGACATATTTTTGGTCAAATTATAATAACTCATAATTTTAGAAGTTTGTAATTATAAAGAGACTAGTTATAATTTTTGTAGGTCAAATAACAGAGATTTCTCACAAGAAAAATTTGGAAGGAGCAAAATATTTTATCTATAATTAACATATATATTTTGTCTTAAGAATACTGGCAATTGGTGTCTTTCTCTCACACAATCTCCAGCCCAACTGTCTCCATGCCCTCTGTCCCCCACTCAGACCTTTGATTCCCACTGTGGCTCCCATCTCCTGGGCATGCTAGGTCTATTTCTTCAGTTGGCCCCTTCTTGCCCACTTGCTGCAGTGCTCTGAGACCTCACTGCCACAGGCAGAGCAGCTGCTTCTTGAAAGGCAGAACCCACTCCTTCTCTGGGTCTGGATCCACGATACAGCTGGACAGCACACTCTGGTACCAGCTAGGCTGTTTAGCATTCTCTGGCAAGACACGAGCCCCATGTGAGCACCGGGCCGGGTCCCTTCCATGGTCCAATGTGATCTTCCCAAAGGACCCTTCCTAGCTGCTTTTCCTCCACCCGATTAAATTGTCTTTCTCCTGCTGTAATCCCATCCCTAGTAAGGTTTAAGAAGTTCAATGTACATAAGGCCAAGTGAATTACACCTATTAGAAGGTGTGCATCTTGTAGGGAAGGATTCCTCTTTTTATTGTCGGAGTTGAATTTTGAGCAGATGGTGAGCATGTTCGGTGACTCCTTGACTTGAGGGTTATAGGAAATTCCCATAGTAAGAGAAATGCAGGCAGCATTGCAGCTGGCCTAATCTGCACACAAATCAAAAAAACATTTCCCTTCCACAATAAGTAACCCCCAGACCTAAACATGCTTTAACCATTGCTTTCCAATCACAGGGGCCATAACTTGGTGTCCTATAAGCTCTATAAAACCCAGTGTAAAAGGGGCTGAGGTTCCGTAGGTAGCAGTTGCTTGTTTTAGTTCTGTTAAGGTTTAAAGGTTACAGTTTCATGGAGATGTGTAACTTGGCATAAATTATTGGGATCTTGAACTTCAGCAACAGGGTAGACATGCTGAAAGTCCTTCAGGGATTTTCCCACCCCCTGCCTTCTTTTAGCACCAATTTCAAGGGAGAGAGAAAGGATGATTCTATTTCAAGAAAGGTGAAAATCTCAGCCAGTGATGCAGCAAAATTTTTCTGAACTGAGGAAGCAGAAGTGGCCCCTTGAGGCCCAGTGAAGGCTGTCGGTTTTACTTTGGGCAGCTGTGAAATGGGCGTCCCAGTGAAACACCCCTTCAGTGTGGACAGGCATTTGTTCCCCCCTCACAGCTCCTTCCTAGTCCGATTGAGCAAAGCAAGAGGGTTCAAACTCTATTGGGGTGTGAGGGTTGTTGTGCCACTGTCTCTTTTTTTTGCTTAGGGCTTAATTTTAAAATAGTGCTGTGAGCCAGACCCTATGTGATCATCTGAACAGGTATATAATCACCAAGATACTCCCAGATCAAACTCCACAAAGAAAAGGTAAATATGAGAATCAATAATCCAGCAAGCATTTCTTTGTACATCTGTTGTTCTTGGGAACCTGTTTGTCCCATGTTTTATACCTGATGATGGAATCAATATTGATGGTATCAGTGAGGTCAACATTGATGATACCAATACATCTCTCTTCCCTATCCTCCTCAAAAGCCAGTTTTGTTTGTGTCTCCACACCCAGGTGTCATCTCACTTGCTAAATGATGACTTTCCTTAAACCCCGGATCCCTGTTCAGGCACGAAAATGCCACATCCAATGCAGCTCTTGAAATCCCCAGAGGAGGATGAAGAAATGAAGACAAGAGTCAGAATGCCCAAAGCTGAGGCCAGGTGGAGCCCCTCTCCCAAGGGGAAAAGAAGCCACCCAATGACTGCAGCCCGTTTACTTATACACTCGGCAGGTTGGTGTCAGATGAAACCCCTTTACCTAACAGCTTGGTCTCCTGGCTCACATTGGGAGCTCCACGCTCCTGGGGCTGGCCTTGCTCTACACCAGCACATGTGATCAATACCCATCTCAGCTGCTCTCTACAAGACAGGGTCAGTGAAGCCACAAGGAAGAGAGATGCAGCTACAAGGACATGTTACCCAGCTGACGGCAAATAGAGGTCACTGATTGTTCAGACTGGAGGGGTGCTGCATGGAAGAGTTGCCTGAGTACATCTGATGACATAAAGTGAGAGGAGAAAGGAGTAAACATTTGTACACTGACCTCTGCCTCCTCTTGGTCAAAAGTGAATCCTACTGTGCACTAATGCCTGACTTCTGGGTTATACATAAATGAATACAGATACCCACCAGGAAATTAAGGCTAATCAAGGTTGAAGTCACAGGGCAGAAGGAAAATGTGTGCTGGGTGCAAAAGAAGCAAAGAACTACTCCGTTTCACTGAACCAAATTGAGCCCATGGAGAACCAGCTGTGTCATGAGATTGGAACAATAAAGAGGTGACCTAGAGAAGATAGTACTTGGTGACTAGCAGTATTCACATAAGCAGAGATACTTCAGAACCCAATGTTTTACAATATTCTAATTTAACTTGCAAAAATCAGCTCTCCCATGTAATATTGCAGCCTATCAAGTAATGCCAACAGAACAACACCTTAAATATTATTTCAGTAAGAACAACTTTTTCATAAACTTTTCACTGTGCAGAGGTCAATTTAAGTAGGATTCAGACACAAGTTGGCCAGAGCAGAACCAACCTTAGTGACAGAAGCCACACCATGAGCACCCAAGTTTCCCTTCTTCCAGCCACTGAGGATGTTGTTGAACTTAAACTGGACAGTCCTGTGGGCTTTCAGAATGAGTTTGTCCCCTAGCAGATCCCGCACATGCAGCTGCCTGGCACCATTTCCCACCCATTGCCCTACCATTCCGTTTTAAGAGACTGAAGGCTGAAATATTCATCTCTCAGAAGCCATGAGATGCAATGAGAAATCTGAAGAGAAAGTTTCCTTCCTTGAATAAAAATCAAAGCCTAGAGAAAAAACTTTGACTTGGTTTACTCCTCCTACCTAGAGCATAGAAATCTTGTCTGGAAAAGAAATATCCCTCTTCTGATCCCAGAAACAAAGGCTGTCTGCTGAGGAGGGTGAAGCAGGAGGACAAAAGAGTCCAAACAGTGACACATTTGGAACCTACAAACTCTGGTTCCCTACCCCAAGGAGTAAGGTAACAAAGCCAAGGCTCTGAATGCTCCCTAGCTGGATTCTGGTGAAGGACTTCGTTCAGAGAGGGGGCTTCTCCTACATAAGTAGCAAGATTTTTAAAGCAAGGACACTAAGTATATATTCTCAGATACCACAGAAAAATAACATCATCCAGAAAGTCTATAACCCTACTGGCACCTGGATACCTCTCCAGAACTCTGGGTGCCTCTCTAGACATGTGGGTGCCTTCGTAGATGTTTGGATGCCTCACTGAGCCCGGGGTGACTCAGCATTTCCAGGTGCCTCTGTAGGCCTCTGAGTGCAGGAACTGGCATTGGAATAACAGCTATGTTGGAATAAAATGCAAGAGGGTGATACAGCCTGTGCTTCCAAGGAGTTTCCGGTTGCACGGGGAGTATGTACACACAGAGACACGTAGTGATGAAGCAGGCGCAGCGGACCACCACAAGATGCTTTGAGAGTGGGCCATTCTTCTTTGAAGTGAGTCCATCACAGTTGGTCTCAGTGGTTGGACATGTCATTGTAGGCAAAGAAAATATCACAGCCAATGCAAAAGAGATTTGAGTATTTGGAGAAAAGCAAAACTGTACTACTGCAAACTGTAGTTTTCCTTCTCAGTTCCCATTTTCATCATCACCACCTGCCCAGCCAAGCAAGAGCTGAGACTTCAAGCTCCTTGAGGGCAGAAGGTTTTCCTGTGAGTTTCCTGTACCTCCTTCACCACGTCACACCCTGGGGAGGTGCTTGGCGAACCCCAATTATATCAGTGCTGCCAATGGGCAGGGAGGCTTATTTAATAAACTGTTCGCTTCCCTCCGAAAGTAATTCCTTTTCACTGAACTCTGGAGGAACAAACTGTGCAGAGCAGCATGTTAATTTGCTCCAGGGTTTTGTGCAGCCTTCTCATTCTCTTTTTGACTAGGACATCTGAGCAATCATCCCCTAAGCACCAGGCAGATAATTACCCTCCTTCTCTGTCTCCATGGGATCCCTGAGTACTGCAGAGGCCCAACACCTGCCTGGAGGCCACAGAAATAAAAAGAGAAGGAAAAAATACTCAGATATGCAGGGACACAAACCTTAAAGCACAGCCAATCTTCAATCAAAGGTGCGGAGAAAGGAGCAAAAGCACCTTGAATATGATCCATGATCTGTTTGGCAAATGCTTGCAGAGCTCTGACTATACGCTGCATGTACCCTGTTCTAGGTAAGAAGAGAACAACAGGGAACAAAGTGGTCCAACCTCCTTTAAGGAATGTATCTGCTTCCTAACAAAGAAAAGCAGGAAGCCAGACACAAAGATGCAGGTAACATCAGTGAGTAGGTGAAGCAGGATTGTGGGGACAGATAAGTGTGCAGGTATGAGACAGAGTGGCCAGTAGAGATGACTGAGTACTCTGTCTATTCAAGGAACTGTAAGGACAGTGTGGTGGAGCCAAAGGAGCTAGGGGAGAATTCCTGGGCAAAGAGGTCCAGGAAGGAAGAAAGACCTTGTCACTGAGGGCCTCATGGGCCTATGCAGGGGCTCTTCCTTGTACTGAGAGTAAAATAAGAAGTTGCTGGAAGATTCTGAGCTAAGTTATATATTTCCATTTACTGTTGGAGGCTGACTGTGTATAACTGCAGAAAATATTTTAAACAAAGCATTTGGCTTTGTGAGGTATAACTGATGGGTGAGTTTTCCAGTTAATCTTGTCACATTAACTGTATTAAGAGACACTTCTAGAGATGGCTGGATCATGGGTGGGCTGCAATAATCAGCAGTCAAGTGCATGGGTGTTCACAGCTAAATGCAGTGTCAGGATCTGAGAGCCAGCTGTAGGAGGTGGATCCCCAGGGCTGCCTTTGGAAGGTGTGTCTCTTGCTGGCATTTTTCTATTGTGATTTGTTTCCAGGGCACCATGAAGTGCTTAGTTTTGCGCTTCTGTACCCTTCTGCCATGATACTCCTGCCTTGTAGCCAACTTGCCATGGACTGAACCCCCTGAAACCATGAACCAAAACTAAACTTCCTCTTTAAATTGTGGGTTGTGGGTAGTTTGGCTCAGTAAAAGGAAGGTTGACCAACAGTCAAGTAGTAAGACAACTTCCAAGACTGGACAGTAGGTTCACACTAGAGAGGTCACTGATGAGCCTGTCAAGAGCTATTCAGTGTGAAGGAAGGCCCTCAGTGCCTGGCATCAGCTTGGGTGGGAGATCACAGGGAAAGGGCTGGACATGCAGGTTTCCATAGAGGCAGGAGGAAAGTTTTCATAGAGTCGTAAATGGGGCAGAAGCTGAAAAGGATGGGAGATATATACATATTTTTTTAATAGAAGAACATGTTATTTTCATTCATGTGTTTAAAAAATTTAGAGCTGTCAAGATATAAACTCCAGCCAGTCATTAGCCTTTGAGAAGACACATTGCCTGATTCTCTTCTATCACCAATTTGGACAAATACCAGCAGAGAGTAACTTATTCCCCAATAGAACCTGGTTCTTAGGACTTGTGGCATATTTTTCAATGGCTCTGAGGATTCTTAAGTGCTGCTACACAACATCTTGCACCCTACTAATCATTTAATCACTTGCAATGTATCTTTGTCCATCATCTACAGGCAAGGACTGAGCTTTCCAAGGGCAGGGACTACAATAGCTCACGTCCCAGAGTCTAGCGTAGCTACCTTCGGGTAGCACATACTTGTTTATTATAGATAAACTCAGTACTGGAGAGTGCCAACTCAGTTATAAACACCAAAGAATCTTTAAAATACACCATAATCTATGCACACACACACACACACACACAGACATACACATGCACACACATGATTTGGACTGACTGGTGCCAAGTGACTAATAGTGACAATTAGACAACTTGCTGAAATTTATCCAGACTTAAACCTAAGCACCTGATGATCTGTTAAGGTAGATAAAAGCTCTTTATTGAGATCAGTCTAAATATTCCTTCACTTCTCTGTGGCAGTCGCTATAGTATTGGAGAAGAGAGAAAGAAAAGCTATGGAAAGGTGAATTCAGGCAACGCTCTTATTCAGACAGAGCAAACCTACTCTCCATCCCTGCTGCTATGCAAGTCAAAGTATGAGCCCAAGAAAAGAAGTCAGCCTGGCAGTGAGGCAGGAAAGACGGGTGCACCAAGGCAGGTAGGAAGAGAAGATTGTGCTGGAAGGAGGATGTGTGATGCTCCTCAAATATTTACACAATGAGTTAACAGGGAAAAATTCACCACAGAATTCAACTCAGGGAGAGCTGTTTTCCTTTCCAACACAGATTAATTGGTAGGTATGAAGAACAAGATAAGGTCTTTGGGGCATAATCTTATTAAGATTCTACTGAAAGCAAAAGAAAACTACTTTGTTAGGTTAAAAAAGAAATCAACAAGAGTTTGGGAGATTTGTTCACATCTCAAGCAGCTGGGAGCATGAGGTGAGTCCTGGAGGGCCAGTGGCAGGGCCGCAAGAGAACCCTGGAGATTCTGGGTCAGCCAACTCTGCGTGGCAATGAGGAGGTGCAGCCCCCGGGCAGCACAAGAGTGGGTGCGTGAGAGTGAGATATAAAGAGCATAAATACATGAAGTTTGGTGCATAATTGAGTCATCCCATTCCACAGAAACAGAAGGTGTCGAGCTGTGTTGCAGATCTTCGGACACACTGCTGTGAAAACGCATGCTACCTTACATAGTCCACCGAATGGAGGGGTGGGGAAATGTGTCTCTAGACCAGCCCCATGCCAGCCTCTTATAGATTGATGCGTGTTACCGTCAAAATTAAACCTTGCTCCGGCCTCAGTCGGTCCAACACTTTTAGCACTGCAGAGAGGTAAACAGCACCTCCCATGCTGAGGTCTCCAGCAAGGTGATGATTTTACCCAGAAGTGGAGTCCTTTCCTCCTGCATGCTCTTGCAGTGGAATAAGAATCCAAACTATCGGTTATTTGTCATTGACCACTATTTCCCGTGGAGGAAATGTTTTCTCTTCAAGGATCAAGGCACTTAGACCAAAGGGCCTGAGTTTAACTGCAAAGAGCTGCAGGAAGTGGATAAGTATCAGTGAGAACAGAAAGGCCAGCTCCTAGAACTGTGCACCCCAACCGTGTACAGGAGTGATGGTCCTGGCCTTGTTATGAGGCAGACCTCCGGGGTCAATGCTCCATTCCACAAGGTGTTGCTCCCCAACTGACCTTGGCTAGGTAACCTAGGTCAGCAGCTCCTGCTAGGATGGTGAAATCCATGGCCATTGAGCAGGGTGATGTCTTCTTTGCCAGAAAATGGATTTGCTGGTCTGAGACAATAATGTGCCGAATGTCACTAGAGAAGATTTCTACAGAACTTCCAGGATGCTCCTCCAGGTTGTCTGCCAGCAGTTAAAGCAACCAGTATCTAGGTATTTAAGAATTCTAATGGAAACACAGCTTCCCCACTCAGTGGGGAGATGGTCTGCTGCTGAGAGCCTGACAGTTCCTGGGAACTGAAGCGAAGCCCACTGTGCCCAGGTTTAGCCTTGGCTTCTGCCCTGGAAGCAGGGGCAATATAATTGTTGACTTGTATAACTGAGAGAGAAACCCATGCTCTTGACTCATTGGTAGTCACTGTCCCTGCTACCCAGGATTCTATCAGCATCCATGCCACCAAAGTGCCACCAAGGTACCACCAAGGTATCGAGGTAGCTGTGGAGAATAGCTGCCTGGCATAAAACATTCCTGCACTGCATTCCTTCTCCCAAGAATCCACACATGCATCTCTTCATCAGACCTTCATGCTTCCAAAATATCAGCCAGACTACGGAGCTGGCATGGCTGGAACTCTCTGTGGCTCACAAGCCATGGTATAAGCTAAACACAGATCTGTAACATATGGAAAAACAAACTGCATCTGTGCTGAATACATAAAGGCTTTACTTGTCATTATCCACTACACTCTATGGTATCACAGCTATTCACATAGCATATACGTTGAGTGAGGAATACAGGGAATTTAGAGATGATTTAAACTATAAGATTATCTGTATGTATATTATATGCAAATACTATACCATTTTCATTGGGGGGATTTGAACATCCACAGATTTTGTTTTCCATGGTGTCCTAGAAAGAGTCCCCTGTAGATACTGAGGTATCTACAAGAGATAGATGGGCTGTGTGTCTATACAACAGATCAACATTTCCTGTGCAGAACTGGGTAACCAAATGTGCTCCTCAGAGTTCTACCAACCGGAATCATTTCCCTCTACCACTGCATTTGAAGATCACCCCTAACTTTAGGCTGTAGTGTGCCAGCAGTACACAGGAGCTAGCTGTTGTGAGTTAAATTGTGAGCCTCCAAAATATGCATGAAGTCCTATCCCCTCTTCCTTGCAAGGTGACCTGGCTGGAAATGGGGTCTTTGCAGATGTGACCAGGCTAGAATGAGGTTTTGAGGGAGAGCTCTGATCCTATATGACTGGGTCCATATGAGAAGCGGAAACTGAGATGTGCATGATGTGAAGATGGCCCAGAAGCGCCGGGAGAAGCCAGGCATTGCAGATGGAGGCTGGCACTGGAGTAGGCATCTGCTAGAGAAAGGATGCGGGGGTGGTAGGCAAACGCAAGGAGCTCACAGAGGTCTGGAAGGGCGGCAACGCTTCAGAGGGGGAGCCGGGCCCCGCTGACACCTTCATTCAGACATGCAGCTTCCAGCATGTGACAGTGTAAGTCCGGGTTGTTTTAAGTCACCCTGGCTGTGTATTTTGTCATAGAGCCCTGGGAAATGTAGGTAATATCATGTCTGTGGCTGTGACCCAGGCCCGAGCCCTTTTTTCCCCTCTGAGTGAGACGTGGAGCCCCCACAACTTTGAGCTGAGGGGCTGAGAACTGAAGGAGACTGAGGGTGAACACACTCCTTCCTGAATCTGCTCAGGTTCCACTTAGATGGTACAACTGTTCACTGCCACAACCTACTCATCTGGGTTCACTGGAATCAATCACCCAGCTTATTATGGTGCGCTTAGGATGCCTGAATTCATGGTGTCTCTTGCCGAATAATAAAAGAAGCTGCTTCTCATCTGGGAGTAGCTTTAGACTGGGAATGGCATCACCTTGCTCCAGAGCCCCAGGTGCTGCACCACGGCTCCTGCAGAGATTGATGAAGACCCCTTCGGAAGCTGTGTGCCCCTCAAAGCAGCATGCTATGACCATGAACACGCCTGTCACAGAGCCCTCTCTTGCACTGGACCCTAGCATCTGGGAGTCTTTGGGTGATCCGTATTTCCAAATGCAACAGACATCTTGACTGTGAGATCTGAGGTCTATAAGAGCTTGGTGCCCGCTCCTGAGTTTCAAGTGACAGGTAAAGACAGTCCACCTATTAGGGAGTTTTCTGGCTTGTCCCAGCTCACTAGTCCTGAAAGCTGCCCCAACATAGTCAAGGTGTGAATCTTCACAAGGTTTATCCTCCACTCTCGGACAACACACTTCTTAGCAGGCGTCTGCAGTACTTGTTTTAAATTGAATGCTGTGCCCCTCCCGACTCACTTCCCGAAGCCAGGGGCCCCCACGTGATGGTGTTCGTGGGTGGAGCTTTTGGGAGGTCTTTAGGGCCATGAGTGTGGAGACAGCTTGTTGGGATCAATGCCCTCACCAGGGAGAAGAAAGCAAGGTAAGGAGGACCTGTCTCGAAGGCAGGAAGAGAGTGTCCTACCTACTGTATACCCATAGCCCCCAAAACTCATTTGTTAAAATCTCAAGGTGATGGTGTTAGAAGTTGGGGCCATTGGAGGTGATTAGGTCATCATGGTAGAGCCTCCTGAGTGAGCCAAATTCTTTTAGAAAAAAAGTCAGAGAACCCTGATGGTCTCCACATGAGGATACCTCAAAACATCACCTTCCATGAACCGGAAGCAGGTTTCACCACCGTCAGTCATCCTTGAACTTCCCAGGTTCCTGAGCAACCAGAAATAATCTCTATTGTTTAGGTCTAAAAGGCAGTCTAAAAGAAACAGGAGAAAGCCAGAGCCCCCCGCGATGACTGAGTCTTCTGGCACTTTGACTTTGAACCTCTGGTCTCCAGAGCAGTGAAAACACAAGTTTCCTTGTTGACGTCACTTGCTTTGTGGTGTTTTGCTGTCACTGCCTGGGCTAAGACGGTAGCTGCTGTCCACAGCATTCAGCTGGGATGACGTCACCAACACTGCGGCCTGGGAACCCGCTCTACAGAGTATAGAGGTGATTGATTGCTTGGTGGAACTGCCCATCAGGCTGCAGTTCTTCCTCGACCACGTGAAGACCAGTGGCCAGCACCAGCCCCTTCAGGGCTCTCAGGAAGGACACATTCTCCAGTCAATAGCTGCACGCCGTGCTCGGAAGCCATCTACCTGCCCCAGGGAAAGCACCTGGTAGCCAAGATTTACAGTGCATCTGCTTCAATGCTGAGCAATCCACCACTGTCTCCCATGATGCTTGGAAGTCGGGGGATTACGCAGATAAGGACTCAGCCTTTCAAAGCTGTGAGGTCAGCCCTCATCTCTTCTCCTCCCCTGAGAACATGGCCCTACCTCAGCTTTTTGTTCCCGGGGGTAGAAGCTTACACTTATCTGTCCTTTCTTTGATGGCTCTTCCTCCATAAGTCGGGGAACCAAGGTAAATGTTCTCCCAGTTGCTAATCTTATGTTTTTCAACTCTGCACTTTGCACAGACAAATCACAGAGTTGGTCCACAGGATGGGGTGTGAACTCTTAAGACGACGGGAAGCTGTGCTTCTGTCTGTAGTTTCTGCGCTCCCACTCTAGCTGCGTGATGATGGCGGTGTTGCTACCTGCTGACTTCAGTAGCAGCCTGACCCCGTGGGTCTGAGACCTTACAATCCAGCCATCCCTCATGCCCAGACTCCCTGGCAGCTGGCTGCAATCCCTGCTGTGGAGAAGTCAGAGGAAAAGTCTAGAAGGCATGTGCCTGGGTCTTTCGCAAGGAGACACATCCGTGACTTCCTTTTAAAGGCCTCCATGCCAGTGAGTTCACACTGACCAGAAAACTGGGTTTAGGTCACAATTTTGTACTGTTGAAACTGACTTTGTTCATCTATTTAGCAACTCTTACCTTTCTCAGAAAGTAAGTGTAGCACAACACTTCGATCAGCCGGCGGGTCACATGGGGACAAACACTCTGGGGTCTTTGGCCCACTCCTGGGCCCTTGCACATCGAGACTCCCTCACTGCCCCTCAGACCTTTCAGCCCCATGGCAGTGCATTGCTTATGGGTGGGCTCTTCTCCTGCCCTCGCACCCCTCACCCACTATCACCATTACTTTTGGGGAACCCAGTCGCATGGCAGTTTCCCTCCCCACAAAATTAGAGTTGCTGCTACATGGAAATCAGTATTTTTGTGGCCTCTCAACTCCTGTGCATCCCAACCCACAGAGGAGAGCCATGTCTGTATTTTTCCTGGGTTTCTCTTGATCCCTACCAGGAGCGTGTTTTAATGTCTTGTTTTTGTCTCTCTGAGACAGTGTTTCCCCATGTGGTTCAGGCTGGCCTTGAATTTACTTTGTAACCCAGAGTAGCCTCAAACTGGAAGTTACCCTCCTGCCTCAGCCTCCCAAGTGCTGGGATTACAGGTGTGAACTACCATTCCTGGATGTTTCACTGTCTCATTCAGAAGAAAGTTCTTCAAGGTCCCCTGGAGGAATACGGTCAGCAATGGGTTTTCAGGTTTCATAAACATTTTCTGATTTTCCATCCCACCTCCCGACACCTCTGACTCCCCTCAATAAAATGCCAGGGAAATTGTGACTTCTCTATCTTTCTTCAGGCAGTGCTGAATAGGCTTTTAAAGCCCAAGCAAGTGAATTCTTAGGGATGGCTCCAGATGTCTCTGGAAGAATATTCAGTCCTAAGACATGATGTATACTGCTCTCAGTTCTCCAGCTTTCACACCTACGTTCTGCTCCTGGAGATGGACCTCCCAAGTGCCCGTCCCACCTGCAGGCCCCAGGGCCTGTCAGCACATGGGTTAGCCAGACCCTTCACCCACAGGGATTTAGCCTGTTTCTTTCTGAGGCAGTCACTGCTTTCTCTTGCTCAGAGCTCGTGGGGAGGGGACCTGATTTTAAGGAAGAAGGATGTCACCTATCAGAGATCGTCCTTTTCTAGGTAACATCATCATGTGTCCTTGGGAAGAGCAAGGCTGCGTCTTTCTAAAAATTTACAGTATCAACAAGAAGGGTTTGGGAGTTAGGGTGTCCATGTGCCTCACATTTACCCTGCAAAAAGCACTAAGGTATAACTCAGAGATCTTACTGGAGGACTTGACTTCTACACAAGAGGTGTTCAAATTTGTGTATTTGGTTTCTTTTCCAGAATGTCCAGGATTGCAGTGAGATGCTGGGTATGACGTTCATGCAGAGTACCCCGTGGTTTCCAGGTAGAGTGATCTCCTTCAAAAGTGACGTTCGAACTCTCCAGAACCAACATAACTGTTATTTCCTTTCTACATGCCTTTAAGCCTCAAAACATTGCTTGCATGCTTATAAATACTGTAGATAGATACTTGGTCTCCCAATGCCTGCCACTCCAGATGATAGTGGGAGAAGGCCGGTAGCAGTGTGTCCCCTGGTCACCTGGAGTCACCCTCCAGACTTGACCACCATCACTGCTTGCAAAAGAGGCAGTCAGCTGCAAAGCCTTCTGGAAGCTGCTTTCCCAACACTTGGTTCAGCAGGAAAGGGAGCCTGAGGCTGAGCTCCCGCTGGAGGACCAACCCCAGAGATTAAGACTGAGGACAAGCGACATGAGAGAAGACAGGAAGGAGAGACAGTATGAACCCTGATAAGCCTGTCCATGCTCTGTACCAGCGCTGTTAATCACTCGGGCTCATGGAATGTTTCCTGATGAACGTTCCAGAAAGACCAAGCCTTGGGTCTCTCCATGGGAAAGAGGAAAGGAGGAGTAATTTATCTGCTGCCCTCTCCTGTCACCTTTTATCTCACTGATCCAAATTTACCCCATGGAAGTCAAACTCCACACCCACTCAACTTGTACCCCCCAGGCCATTACTTATCTGCTGAAGAGGACGGATCTGTTGTCCAGCAGCAAGAGTTTACCAGAGACCAGAAGTGGGAGGAGGAGCAGGGGCTCGGCCACCAGCCTGGGGAGGCTGGACCACCTTAGTCCACATGGACACAGACTCTGTAAGGCCAGCTGGATGGGGCAGGTGTCTGAAGGTTCAGGAGAGACCATCAGAGTCCAAGACTGCATCTCGCCTGTCTGCAGACAGCTACACAAACATGGACTTCTTTAAGAACTTGGAGATCTACTGCTTCATTGCCCACTGTCTTGTGATGTGATCCTGCTTCTCCTCCACCTGCAGGCATCCTCAGGAAGGTCCATCAGGATGAAACTACTGTACCATAGACAGAAAGCATGTGGGCCATTGAAGCAGGCCTCTGGTTCCTTGCTAGGACAGTGTGACTCCTGTGTTGATGGCTCATGGTTTCCTGCCTGCCCTGCCATGAGATGAGTCTCCTCTGCCATGCCTTCCTGCCTTGGAGTCAGCCAGCTATGGGCTAAAACCACAAAAAACCATGAACCAAAATGCATCTCTCCTTTTTCAACTTGTGAGCATCAGGCATTCTGTCCCAGCAATGAGAAAGTAACTAAGACGCCTTACAAGATGTGGGGTACAAACTCACATACAAAGTGCATCTGCTCATCGCTCCATCGGCTCGTGTAGGTCGCTGAACAAGGACTTGGTAAACCTGGTTGCCTGGGGAACTAGTGCCTTGTTTTCTGTGTCTCCCCAAGAGGGAAGGGACTGAGTAACTGTTTCAGAACTCCTACATGTTCCTGTGACTCCAGATTTCATATTTTGAAAATGTTTGCCATCACATTTAGCTAAAGATTAAGGAAAAAGGAAAAATAAATGGAATGAATCGGATAAAGGAATAAATGGAATAGCAGAATACATGGGATCTGCTATTTGGGCCCAACCATAGCCCTCCAGAGCTCATTAAACTTCTTACCCTGCTGGCCGGTGATATAACTGTCTAACACACACCACACTACTGGTGTTTGGATTGAAGTTAACGGGTTCTGTTCAGAGAATGGATCATGACTTTATTGGTTGCATTAGCATAAATTACTAATTGGTTGCATTAGCAATAAT
Organism: Hydrochoerus hydrochaeris; assembly: GCA_004027455.1. Taxonomy (NCBI): domain Eukaryota; kingdom Metazoa; phylum Chordata; class Mammalia; order Rodentia; family Hydrochaeridae; genus Hydrochoerus; species Hydrochoerus hydrochaeris. The sequence continues at coordinate 29,631 of PVLA01006067.1, read as the reverse complement.
TTATTCCGTGAGAGCCACTACTGGCATTATAAGAACAAATTTGATGAAAGTTCAGTCTAAGGGGGAGAAGACACACACAATGCTGAATAACAGTTCCTGTGCTGAAATGGCCAAAAGAAGAAACGTTTTAATGAACTTCATGAATATGCTGACCTCATTTCTGACAGAAGCCCACATAACCTCGGTGGGAAAGGGCTTAAGGGTTGCACGTTAGGGAAATGGGCCTTAAGAAAGAGGTTCCTTTTGTTCAGACCCACCAGCTGGATGTGGATGACTTTCCTTTATTATCGAGCCAGAGCTCACATTCAGATTAAGGCAGCCGTATTCCTTCCTGCCTATCTGGCTTAGATATTGAAACGCCTGAGATATCCAAGTTCACTCTAGGTTCCTTAATTACTTTTTCTTCCATTACGGCCCGCTCTAACATAGGCTGAAGAGCCTGGCCGAAGTTGAACCCTGCAGCTTGGAAGTCTTCTCACTCCGTGGTCATTGTAATCACCAAGGCAGGCTTTGTGCATTCTTTTTTCTAAATTCTTGGGGAAAGTTTCACGTTTTTAATTAGACTTCACAATCTGTTAATTTAATATCTCTTTTTCAGATGTACAGAGATGGCTTTAAGTAGCTTTCTGCACATGGGGGCTGATTTGGAATAATTTCCCCTCTTAGGTTTTAGAACAGTTGCCAGGTGATAAAGGAGGCCAGATGAAGACTGGCTGTGTTTTGTGGAGCACAAAACCTTAGACTTGTCCTCAAGAGAGACTTGCTATGTTGAAGTCACTGTGAACTGAAGATCTTCCGTCTGAGACATATTTTAACGTCCACCCCTCAGGACACTCTGATTAATACATAAAGTCACAGTGCTACACGTTGTTCTGCAGAGCAGCGGAGTTAGGGAAGCTGCAGATATAACAACCCAAACACACAAGAGCAGAGGGAAGTAAGAGTCACGTGCTCACCACACACTCGTGCAACATGTTTTCTGCCGTTCTCTGTGGACTTCTTTGCCTATTTGCAAATGGTCACATCTCTGAAACACTGTCACAAACCTTTAATGCTTATAAATATAACAGTATAATGAAAGACGGGGAAAGAGGTCAAATGACACAATAGAGAAAACACAGGCAAAACAAATGGAAGACAAGCAGCACAAAGAAACACAGCAATGCACATGAACGCACGTTATAGTAGTTATAACGAAAAAGTTTCAAACAACATAGAGAAACAAGAACCAATTACATGATCCCTATAAAACACTTCCTTTAAATATAAAATCTGACTACTTGGAAGTAAATGAATTTTTCTTTCTTTTTTTGTGGGGGAGGGGTACTGGGGATTGAACTCACAACCTCTTGTGCTTGCCAAGCAGGCACTTATGCCACTAAGCTAAATCCCCAGCCCAGTAAATTAATTTTTAAAGTCATATGATACAAATAGTAAGCCTAAGACAGCCGGAGTGGTTTTATTCATATTGAATAAAATAATTATGGCAAAGGTAGTATTACCAAATCCAAACAGGTCATTTTGTAGTGATAAAACTGTCAATATGTTATCATAAATGAAAGTTCAAAATACATATATAAATTGGTAGAAAGGAAGACAGAGGATTCTACAATCATAGAAATATTTCCTCCCAGAAATGTACAAAATTATTAAGCAAACAAGTTAAAGACATAGAAGATATATAAATACCATGAACCACCATGACCAAACTATTGAATATGAAATAGGAATTCTACAAACATAGATCAAGAAATACATTCAAAAGATAGATCCATACAGATGAGTCATGGAATTAGTTGTATTAAAATTCAATTAAAATTATACAAAGTTCTGTGTGCTCTACCACAGAATTAGAATAGAAATCATTATTAGTAAGCTACATAGGAAAGTAATCTGTTAATAGTGCATAGGTAAAAGAAGAAATTATAAGAATAATTAGAAAATATACTAGATAAAATAATAAAAATCTTAACATTTATATACAGTAAAACCTTGTTTTGTAAAAAAAAAAAAATCACTCCAGAAAATGACCGTGATCTATAGCACTTGTATACTGACACAAATTTCCCCATAAGAATAATGAAAACTCAGGAGATTCATTCCACAATTCAAAAATATTCATATAAAAATGATTACAGTACTGTAATATAAGAGAAAATGATAAAGAAAATACAAAATACAAAGGAAAACAAATTAACCTGCACTTACATTTGAAAAGCTTCATGGTCACGGCAAAGGAGACAGGAGAGAAGAGAGTTATTGTGCAGACAACTTTCACTGTCACTAATAGAATCACTTCTATCTATTGGCTCAAAGGAATCCTTTTTTTTTTTTTTGCTGCAAATTTAGCAAGAAATCCATCCAATGACACTTGCTTTTTCTTCCTTTTAAATATCTCACAGAAATGTGACATTATACTGTCATTAAACACATTCACTGCTTCCACCGCTGCAGCCTTATTAGGGTGACGCGTCTCCACAAAATCTTACACTGTTTCCCACAGTTTACACAGCTCTCCACATTTGAAGCAAAAGACTCCTCTGCCTTTTTCTCCTCCTTCTCTGGAGACAAGGAATCCACCAAAACCTCTTGCTGGTGGGAAATGGTCACCCGCAATCCTGCAGCTAGAGAGAGAGGGAGAGGGAGAGAGGACCATGCACTCAGTTGTGGTCATGTGACATTCAGGATCACTTAGTCTTCATGCTGCAAAACACCACTCATTTATCAAGTTAAAATTTACAAGACACATGTATGCTTGTTGCAGAACACTCGTGGAACCAGTTACTCGCAATCCAAGGTTTTACTGTGTTCGTATTTCTGTGAAGCAATAGAGCAGTGCTTAGAAGGAAATCTGTAGTTGTAATTGCTTTACTAGAAAGTAAAATGAGTCTTAAATCAATATCCTATGGGTCTATCTCAGGAATGTTTGGAAAGTAAAGTAGGCATGACACAAAATAGGAACAAGACAAAATACAAAGTGAAGCATACATACCCGTGAAATAGAAAATAAAAATTGTACCCGATTAGGGAAAATGATGGTCAAAAATAGTAAAGGCAGCTAACCTAAGGGTGAAATGAAATGTCAGGAAAAGAGATCCTTAACACAGATCATACAGAAACTAAAAGTTATCGAGAAACAGTTATAAAGGCTTTATGTCAATAAAACACCAACACATTAGATATAATGCCCCAATTCCTTGAAATAGAAGCCTTGGCAAAATTGGCACAAAAATTTTTTAATTCTGGGGAAGAAACAATTTTTAAAGCTTTCTCATAAAGAAAACACTAATCCCTGCTGATTTTGTTGGTGAACATTAAAATGATGAAATAGCAATATTCTTACAATAATTTCTCATAAAGGAAAAAGGAGTGTTTCTATTATGGTTTGTGCCTGGATGCCCCCAAAAGCCTCATACAGTCATGGGGGAAAGGCCTTTCAGAGGTGCCTGAATCTAGAGTCACAAACTCTAGATTGGACCCATGGTCCAATGTTGGGTTTAAGGGTGTAAGAGTTACATCCACTCCAAGGCAGGTAGTCTGCATACAATACAATGGACAGAAAGAGTCTCTCTCCCTCTCTCCCTCTTCTCTCTCCCTCTCCCTCTCCTCTCTCCCTCTCTCCCTCTCCCTCTCCCTCTCCCTCTCCCTCTCCCTCTCCCTCTCCTCTCTCCTTTTCTCCCTCTCTCTTTCTCTCTCTCTCTCAGTGCTCTTGCTGTCTGCATGAACTGTTGCTCTCTTCCATTGCCAACCTTTCTTGGAGACAATCGATTACGGACTGAAAACACTACAAAGAGTGAGTTTGTAGTGTTAAATAAACTTTTTCTCTTTACTTTGGATGTCAGATATTTTGTCTCAGCAATGAGAGAAAAGTAACTAAGACAGTATCTAATTGTAGGTACTAGTACCCTGATACTAAAAATATATCATAGAAGAGGAAAGGAATCTTCCTGATAGTGTCTCTTGGGTCTCTAAGAGTGAAAATCTTTCACAAATAAAGATGAGTGAAAAGCACACAATATATGATCAACAGTAGGCCTCCTCATGACCTCAGGTAGCTCTACGTTCAGGCATCAATCAATGCAACTCTCGCAGAAGCAGGATCGCTGTGAAACCAGTGGCTGAGATACAGAGTCACACAACCCCGCCCCGGAAGCTGGACACAAACGGCAGCAAGAATTCAGGCGCAGCACGCAGATTAACACCTGCACACTACACCGAAGATGGTCCTCAGCTAAGGGCCGCGGGAACTTAAAAAATCAGAGCTCAAAGATTCTGCCACAGGCACCTGAAATAACTAGTTCCAATGAAAGAGACCAGAAAGCAGAGGGAATAGGAAACAAATGCAAAATAAGGAGGAAAAGCCAGTGGCTACTGAGAGGTTAGATTTCGCAGACAGAGGTTTAGATCTGACACTCGGAGGCTGAAGGCCAAGTATGTGTGAAGGTTCTTTGGGACTCGTGGCAATGACTCCAAAGGAGACTCTTAATTTCAAAAAGGAGCAATCAAAGGCACAGCTAATATTTCTAAAAGGTGGAAAAACTCACTAGCGGACTCAAAAAAGGTCCAAAATGACAAAAGAAGAGCCATGAACATGAAGATAGATAAACAGGAGCTACTCAGTTTGAAAGCTGGAAAGAAAAAGATGGGAATGTGTGTAGACTAAGAGTTAAACGCCAACCACACCAACAGGTACCAAGCACGCAGGCAACGGCAAAAACACTGGAAGAAACAATGGCAGAAAACCTCTCGGGTTAGATATCAACACTGATTTTCCTGGCTGAGAAGCTCAGCTCCTTCCACCAGCACAGTGATGGCACCACAGTTAAAGCCATCGGACTGGCCCTGCTGGAAGGCAGTCAAGAGTAAATGCCAGGTGTCAGAGAGAGAGACACTGCTCACCACACAGGACAGCAAAATTGTGGGTAGCAGCTGCCTTTTCCGGATGCGGGTAGGTAAGAATGCTGCGGAATGACAATCAGAGAGAAAACTCATCTCCAGCAAGGCTGTCTTCCACAGAGAAAGTGCGGCCTGATACCTGGCCCAGACCAAATACTGGGGGAATGGATAAGCATCTAATCTAAATAACTTAAAAACCCAATATATGAAACACTTTTGGGGTCAGGCCACTGAGAACAAGGGTCCTGGAGAGAACTTCCTGCCTGGAGGTGGTGTCCAGTTCTGGCACAGGCAGGAAGCTGGGGGACCTGGCCATGCCCCTGAAAGAGTAGGGAGTTCAAGATGTTCCCAGGGTCTCAGAAGACCAGCAGAAAGGAGCAAACTGTGCTCAGAGGCCCGGAGCTCAGGTAAGACTGCACATGAGGTCTAATTAGCACAGGCATCCAGAGAAATCACAGAAAGTCTAGGAAATAATCACCCAAAAGGATGAGAGGAAACAGTTCTCCTGCTGGCACAGAGCCTGGGATGGTTCCTGCTTCCACATTCAAACTGGAAAACATTGTGATTCACAGGGCATCAGGAACAGTCATCAGAACAGTTTGCCTCCATAATCAGGCAAAATTAGTCATAAAGTAAATACTGTTCTGCTGCCTCACAGCAGAATCTACAGCACTACCCGAAATAATTAGGAGCTTTCCAAGTAACTTAACTACTTATCCCAAGAATAAACCCAAGAATTGTATAGGAATATCTAGATCCCATTAACTAAAAAGGTAAAAACATGATACCAGCATGCACATAAAAAGTGATCAGAAAGCAGACAAACGTGACTGCCAGTGCAAAGAGAAGTGAATAAATCAGTATTAGCAGAGACATAACCACTAAGAAGTTATTACAAGCATGAGAGGCCAAGGTAGCAGAATTGCAAAGTCCAGCCCGTTTGGGTTGCATAGCCTACACAGTGAGTTCAGGAACAGCTTGGACTGACCGTACATGCCTAACAAGATGCTGTCTCAACACAAAAGCAATTGCAACTCACTCCATGTGTTCAAGAATCAAAAGAAACCTTCAGACAGACTAAGGCAGAGACAAGGAAGCTGTTTTTCAGAAAGTAAATTAAATTCTTACAATTGGCAGCTATATTATCTGAGATGAAAAATATATGGAAGATAATTGCAACTTAGATTGGAAAATAAAAGATTCATGAACTTGTAAACCTAGTAATAAAAACTACAACAGTGAGACAGGGAGAGAACAGTGCATTGAAGAGGCATGGGATAATTTCAATGGCTTAGTGAGTGATTAACAAATTTCAGACAGAGAAGAGAGAATAAGAAGAGGGAGGGAGGGAGAGAGAGACAGAGAGAACAGAAAAGCATAGAAAACTAATGATACAATTGTCCAAACTTGATAAAAACTACAAAGTTTCAGATTCAAGGGATCCAAGAACCTTCAAGCATAAGAAATATGAATAAAACCCAATTAAAACAGTTTACTTAATATAATGATTAAAAGAAAATCTTAAAAGCCACTAAAGAGAAGGACACTGTACAAAAAAGCAGACATGAGGAAGGGTAACATCATAACTCCGATCAGAAAACAGCTGAAGTGGGAAAGTCAAGAGGCAACCCGCCCTAGAAAGCTACAGTCAGAAAACCAGTAGAAATGATGCAGAATAACTTAAACACAAATGATTACACTGCTAATATTTGAAATAATAGAAAAATATAATTGAAATGAAAAGTCAGTCTTTAATGGAAGCAATAAACTAAATGAAACTTGAGGTATAATAATTAGAGGGGAAAAAAGGCAAGTACACAATTTCCTACACCAGGAAATGCAGGAGACAGCGTTGCTAGATATTCTGCAGATATGGAAGGGACACTTAGCGAATGCTATGAACAATTTTGTGACAAAAAAAATGAACACCAGAGATGAAATGGGCTCATTCTTGGAAGATACAAACTTTCAAATTTCACTTGAGGAAGCTGTAATGACATATATCTCTAATAAATAGGTGAACTTATGATTAAAAACTTGACCAGAAAGAAAATTCCAGTTTCGTGAATTTCTACTAGAACTAAAAAATACATTCACTAAAGGCCCAGCATACAAATTTAACATATATTTGTCTCTCCAATTTCTATGTACTAACAATAAAGAATTAGAAAATAAAATTTAAAAACCAAATTAAAATGGACTTCGTGTAATTAAATTCATATGAAAATGCAGAGGACACAGGAGAGCACGAATATGAAGAAGTCAGATACAGCTGGAGGATCTACATTATCTAACTACAGATATTATTATAAATCTCTTATAATGAGAGTATTGGTGTTGAGACTGCTGAGTAGACATTAAAATAGAATTGAAGGTCCAGAATTAGACTCCTATATACTGAACTGACTCCTAAGAAAGGTGAAAAACTTTTCAATAAGCAAAGCTGGAAATATTTGAGTATCATATTCAAAAGGAAAACAGATACAAATATCATACATATATAACAATTAAATGAAGATGAGTCATAGACATAATTTTAAAATCTTAAAAGTTCTAGAAGTATATATCTGTGATCTCAAGGTAAGAAATACTGCAGTGACTTTTAATAAAGCATAAATCTTGACATAAAAATGTTGAGACTTAAGTTTCATTAGAATTTAAAACAAAACAAGTATTTTTCTCTTACAGATTCTACCAAGAATATGGAAAAGCAAATTATAAAATAAAGTATTCTTACAGCTTGCTAGAATGTATATAGATGATGCAACAAAAACATGCTAAACACATTCACCAGGAGTCTCAGCCTGCAGTCTGCTTCTTGGGTTGTACCCTTGTCTTATTTTAGTATTAGTAACCTGCATTCTTGGTACAGTACCAGGATCATTCACTATCACCCAGGAGGCTCATTCCTGAGATGCAAGGATGGTTCAAGACACACAAACCAATAATCTGAAACATCACCTTCAGAGAAAAAGAGGAAAAAACTTTTAAGATCATTTCAATAGATCCAGAAAAGAAGCACTCAAGAAAACTAAAAATCACTTCATGATAAAAAAAAAATTCTCAACAAAACCGTTCTGAAAAGTATGTACAAAATAAATACCACCAAAAACCCACAGCTAATGTCAGATTCAACATAAAAAATGGGTAATTTGTTCTCTAAGGTCCAGAAGAAGACAAAGATGCCTACTTTTACCACTTCTTTTTTGCTTTGTCTTGTTTTGTTTTGTTTTGTTTTATTGAGACAAGGTCTCACTTGTAGATCAGAGTTCAGGTTGTCTTGAACTCACTATATAGCCCAGCTGGCCTTGAACTCATGGCAATCCTCTTGCCTCGGTCTCCCAAATGCTGAGACTACAGGTGTGCATCACCATGCCCAGACACTTTCACTACTTCTCCTGAATACAGCACTGGAAGAACTAGTCAGTCAATAGGGAAGAGAAAGAAATAAGACACTAGGTTGAAAAGGGGGAGTCAAACGGCCCCTATTTAAGGATGGTATAAACTGTCTTATAAATATAGAAAAGGTAGATATTCCACCAAAAAATTGTAGGGCTGAGGAATAGATTCAGCAGTATACAAAATAAATATTCAAAATATCAGTACATTTCTATACCCTAATAGCAAAGTGTCTGAAAAAAATCAAGAAAACATTCAAATTTGCAACAACTTTACAAAAAAAATAACTAGAATAAATTTAACCAAGGATGTGAAAGCTCTCTACTCTGAAAACTGTAAAATATAAAGGAAAGCAGTGGGAGAAGATACAAACAAGTAGAAAATAATCTTGTATTTGTGAATGGAAAGAATTAATATTGTTTAAAAGTGACATACTATGAAAGCTCTGTAGATTCAGTTCAATCTCTCTCAAAATATGGGCAATGTTCTTAAGAACCTTAAAATTCTTATGGAACCAGAAAACACACTGAATAGTCAAAAATATCCTGACAAACAGGAACAAAGTAGGAGACACTACACCATCAACTCTGAAGTATACTACAAAACTATAGTAAACAAATTCCATAGTAAAGGCAAAAAAACCAGAAACATAGAGGAATGGAACAGAAAGTCCAGAAATAAATCTATACCACTGCTGTCAACTGATCTTTGAAAAAAGATGACCAATATCTCATGCTGGAGAGAGGATACTTTTTAATAAATCATGCTGGAGAAATTTGATATCCAAATACAAAGAAAATCAAGTAGAATTCTGTTGCTTATCATATAAAAAAATCAACTTAAATAGACTGAAGACTTAAATATAGGAGCCTAAACTACTGGAAGAAAATACAGAAGAGATAATTCATGACACTGGGATGAGAAAAGATTTGCTATGAGAACCAAAATATACAGCAAGGAAAAACAAAGGAGACAAATAAGATTATTTTCAACTAAAACTCTGCCTCACAGCAAAGGAAATAACCAACAGAGTGAGAAGACAACCTACAGAATGGGGAAAATCTTTGCATACTATGCATTTTATAAGGAATTAATGTTCAGAATATACACATAACTCAAACTACTCAATACCCCAAAAGCAGACAATCTGATTTAAAAATGGGCAAAATATTTGAATACATAATGAATATAGTTGTACCCATATAATGAAATACTGCTCAGCAATAAACAAGAGCTGGTTACTGATACACATAACAATAAGAATAAAAAATATCAAATTTTCATATTGAGTGAAAGAAGCTGACAATGAAAAATATATGATGTATGGTTCCATTTGTAGAAAAAGCAAACTGGCCTATTTGACGGAAACACCTCAGCGGGTATCTGAAGTGAAGGCAGAGAGGATGGACTGTACAGACATATAAATCTCCCTGGGTGATGGCAATTTTCTATCTTGGTTGCAGTTATAGTTTCTTGGTTGTTTTCAAATCTCAAAATCTAAAAAGAATAGTTTTTGCTACATAAATGAAAACTAAATAAGTTGACTGGCATGTATTTACTAAATGAACATAGACTTTTACTGCAAATACCACCCACTAAGAGAGAAAGAAAAACACACAGATTTTCCCTCAAGACTGATACAGTAATTGTATTAAAATTACAAGATATGAAGTGTCAAGTGATGCTTATATGTCTACAAATAAGATGACTTTATCAGTTTAGTTAACAGAAGACAGTCAAAAGGACCATGGAGATCTTAAAAACAAACAAATAAACAAAAAGTTAAACCCAGGGGAGACGTTAAATAGTAGACTATACCGAGTGACAAGAAACGAGCAAACAAGTAGCTAGACCAGGAGCGAGGCACAGAGAGAAGGCAAAACATGCTAGGGAAATATCGCCAGAGGGCAGCTGCAAGAGGCCGAGCTAGGGGCCGCGAGCCAGGGCTTCAAGATAAGAGAAGCTGATGCATGAGATAGCCTCATTCAAAGCATGAGTTTTTTAAAATAAAACCTGAGTGTTCAGGTATAATTGCAGTGTTGGTGCTTTGTGATACAATAGATTTGGGGTGCAGTTTGGGTACTCGGCCTCTGAAAGATTCGCTGTCACCAGGCAATCCCAATATTAAGCCAGCTGTGCAGGGACCAGCAGAATGGGACCACTCAGTATTGAACGAAATGACAGTGGAGGGTGTGTGACTGAAAGGAAATATGTTCTCAGGGAAACTGTATGAAGCTGCAGAACAGCAACCCCAAAGGGAAAACATGCAAAAAATTACCTACAACTAAAGGCCAATGGAACCAATCCACATAAGTTTTCAAAAGGAAACACTAAAAACCAGAATACATAGAATGACACCACACTGTCAGAATAGACTAATGATTCGTCAAGAACTCTATATCATTACCTTCAAAATGATGTCAATAAGGGCATCTTTGGGTTAGAACTTTTAAAAATGCAACAAGAAAATTGCACAAAGGAAATGTGAAAAAATGTGCGTGACCAGAAAGGAAATTCTTCTAAAATATGTAAGAGGAGGTTTTAAAAATGTGAGCAGGGCGAGATGTCCCAACTTTCTTCTCCCTTAGTATCTCTGGACACTCCCTTCCATTAGTCCTGTTTACGAAGTGGAGCTCGGGAGCTCTTAACTGGAAAGGCTGGAGGCAGGAGCAGCAGCCCCTGAGCCCTGAGGCAGCAGGGAGAGCAGCTGCTTGATACCACTTGCCAGGGTTGCTCACCCCAGACGGTGCAAGGACAGGAACTCAGGTCCTCAGAGAGCTCCCTGCACAAGCCCTCTCAAGTTTTACTGAAGAAAAGAAAAGGTCACATTATAATAAGTTCATTTTTGAAAGGTAGAAATATTTATAATGGAAATTTCCATCCAACATAGTTGAGTGTTTTGAAGACTTTTAACCCCTTCAGGGTAAACAGCAATGGAGCATTAACTTGGGTGAAACAGCTCATCAGCCCATGTCCCAGCGCTCTGGGATAAATGCAAGCGTGAATGGCATCTCAGTGTCTAATGGAAATGTTTGCATCATTAAGGAAAGTCTTTCTTATACATTACATGAGACAGCCTTCCATTCTGAAGATGAGTTTATGGCTAGCAAGAAAAGACTCTTAATTAGCTTTTGTCTTTCCAGCTCTCTCCCCGCTATGTACCCAAGAAAGTGCTTTGTGAATAGCAAAATTTTAATCAATGAAATGTGAGCGAGCTTACTGCAACTGCTCAATGATTATGATCTCCCTTCTAGGGGCAGATAATGGTCAGTCTCATGCAGCAATTTCAATTCAATATTTTATGATTAAATTTCCACATGCCTGATGAGTTTAGGAGAATAAAGGGGGTAACATATCATAGTGATTTCAAAAGCCTCCAGGGGAATACGAATTCTCCACTTTTTACTTGCCTGAGTACGGGTCAGCACTGTAAGGATAAATTCAGTTAAGAGTACAGCATGGAGAGAGGGAGGGCGAGAGAGAAGGGTGGATAAGAACAACTTACACTGAGAAAGAGCAATAGTTAAATGCTTTCCAAACTATTCAACACTGAAGCCTTTTATAATGAAGCTATAATATAATTGCATCACTGAAGTTTGGTGAACAAGATAAGAAAAGAAAGAAAAATAGAATAGGGAAGGAAAAGCATAAAGAAACTTTTGTTTGTTTTTTTGTTTGTTTGTTTTGTACCAGGGGTTGAACTCAGGACCTTGTGCTTACCAGGCCAGTGCTTGAGCCACTGAGCTAAATCCCCAGCCCGAGAAAGTGTTTCTTACTTAACATTCCCAATTAGAAAACAGGCCCCCTTAGACGGGAAAGATGTTTGTTTTGTTAGACGGTGCTGTGCGTGACAGCCTAGGACTGCATATCACCCTTCAACACAGAACTGATGAATGAAACTAAAATAAAGGACAGATGGAAATATGGGGCAATTAAAAAGAATCAAGAAGTCTATGCACTGATAAGGGAAATGAACACAGCAAGAGACAGAGCAAGGTGCACATGGGGGTGTCTTGTATGTGTGATATGAGGAAATGAGACTGTGCCTTACTGTATCATTTTCATTTTTAAATATGTGACTGCATTACTATTGGAAACAGCAGAGGACAGCCACACGCCCATTTAAAGGTGTAGTTCCCTGATCCTGCCTTTGCTTTGCAAATGTCCTATTCACATTGGCACATTAATCATCCCATAGATGGAAAAAATATTTGCAGTTGTGAGGCCAAAGATCCAACAATACTCAGAGAACAATAGGAAATAAATAACAACAAACAGTGCAATGTTCCTGGTTGCATTTGTGCAAGGTGTATTGGCATTATAGAACCCACACAAGAATAAAACAGAGAAACAGAATTCACATAGACTCTACTCCCCTCCCAGCTTTCCAGTCTAAAAAACTGGCACAAAAAAATAGAGAGAAGCAAAATTGAAATGATGACAGAGCAGGTTGATTTACCTTGCACAAAGCACAGATTTGCAGGAGCAAGCTTTAGAATTCATGCAGAAGTGGAGGAGATCAATCAGACAGGCAGGAACCCACAGCTGGTGGACGGAACACAGGAAAAAGAAGGAGTCACGGGGCCGCTGCCATAAGAAGTTTTCATTTTCAGTTAAAAGATTGGCAGAGTGTTTTTCTGTATTTCTACTTTGAATATGTTATTTTGTAAATTGGACTCTATGAAGATATATATATATATATATATATATATATATATATATAATACATAGTCAATACATACAGAATTCATTATTTATCTGTATTTATTTATTAAATATACATTTGCTTACAAAGCACTTTCACAGTATTTCACACAGTATTTTCTCACTTGATGTTTGTTACAGACTTTAAGGAAACCACGCATTTTGACAACAATAAAGCTGGATAAAGGGAGTTAAGTGACTGTCTTTCTTCAGCACAGCGCACATTGAGAGAAGACAGTTTTGGAGTGTGCACACATGCGCGTGCATGTGTACATGCACGTGATGACATTGTGACGTGGGAGTCCAGGACTTTGGTTTCCTCAGAAAGACAAAGATGCATAAGAATGGCCTCTCCCTTCCATGGGCTCCGCCCAGGAGAGCAAGACAAACTGCAGCACACCTGTCCCGTGGGAGGCAAATAAACAGCAAGTCAGCAAGACTGCAGGACAAGATCCTGGTGGCTGGCCAGAATCACAAGGTGTCCATGGCCAGACGGGACAGGCAGGACAGTGTTTCTGCAAAGGAGCTTCCCAGGTGGGAAGGAGCAGCTGCCTGGGTGACCCTCAGGACGCGCAGGTGGTCACGGTGCTGCTGACGGCGTGGGAGGTCAGCTCACCAAACCCCTTTCTCGTCTCCAATCTGTCTTCATTCACAAGCACAGATTTCTCAAACCTGAACACACTTGAGAGGTGCCCACTGGATGTTCTCAGGGTCCCCAAGAGATTGTGGCATTGACTCACGTGGTGCCCAAGAACAGAAGCCATGTTCCGAAGTCTTCTGCAGAGCATTTCCACATGGCACGGGGATCCCAGTGCCTCAGCCGTGCTGTGGTCAAATCCTTGCACCTTTGGGCCTGAGACCCCTGGCAACACAGGCAGACTGAGGCCTTGCACCAGGTGGGGAGCTCAAAGTCCAGGAGGTCTTTGTACTGTCTGCAGCGGAATACTTTTGGTGGTGTTCAGGAACTTAAACAAAACAGGAATGCGCAAGTGGCTAACACTTGGCTCACTCTGGGGGGCAGGAGGAGGAATTCTGGAAACCTTTGCAGCCTCCACTTGCTCTCAAGGCATGAGGTGAGCCTTTCAGGACAGCACCAGAGCCCTGCTGCACGCTCTGCAGTCTTCCCACACAGGACACGCCGCTGCAGGAGACAAAGGGTGGGCCAAGCACAGATTCCTCGGGGCTGACGAGAGAACGGACAGGGTAAGGATCCACGGGAAGAAGCTGGGCATGGTGTTGCATGGCTGCAGTCCCAGCACTCTGGGGGCTGAGGCAGGATTGCAAATTCCAGCTCAAGGTGGGCGGTTTATGAAGACTGTGTCAAAATAAAAAATAAAAGCAGGGGCAGGGGGTGTAGATTAGTGCAAAGACTCTGAGGTCAATCCCCAATACTGGGAGAAAAAAATAACAGCAAATGATACATACTGCAGTGAGAGTGGCTAGAAATGTCTCCCAGTTTCCACAGGCTGTGTTATTCTAAGTCAAGGGAGGGTGAAGTATAAACGCAACAATGTTCTTTACCAGGTAACACATGTGGCTTTATAACTGAGACGATTTCCCAGACAGAACCCTCCGTGCATCCAGCACCTCGTCTGTCTTGCTGGCCCTGCAGCACCATGACAAACTGCAACGTCCGGCATTATGTAGGCGCTTGAGCAACATTAATTGAGAGTGTGATCGGAAAACGAACAGAGAGTACATCCGTGAAGAGCCTAATTTCTCTGTTCCACAACCGCCAGGAAGGAAGAAAGAAAGAAGTAAATAATCAAGACAGTGCCTTTTCTACACCAGAATCCACCCAGCCATGTAAGAGCCTGGGGTGAAGTTAGATGAGAGTGCACCTCACAAAACACATCTGAAAATACCCAGGGAACAGCACAAGAAAAATGGGCATTACAGGTCCACATCTCACTCCCGTGCATCTGTAAGGGGACGCATAATAAATAACGGAGGCGCTGACCCGTCTTACACTCTCTCATTGAAAATGATGAATTATGAGCTGAAAGTGGCCGAGACATGGCTGAAATTACTTGATACCTAAGTGGCATATTTTAGGGTTGATATTTGCTTTGACCAACAAGGGCGGCCTTGACCATTCTTATTCTCTAACAGATCTCCTGCAGAGGCTCAGCCACAGATCTTAATTTTGTGGAAGGGACAGGTGAAATCTTTATCTTGCTATTTCCAAAAACCTGTGAAGAACCTGCACAAAAGAAGACGTGACTTACAGCATCAACAACAGAAAGACCTGACGCCCTTGAAGGGTTAGGAGCTGTGTTGGCAGAGATCGCAGTGGGTGCGTGGCACGTTCCTCCAGCAGCTGACGGGATCCATCACCTGCCGTGGGTGTGATTTAGGAAGCAGCTGCAGGTACCAGAAAAGCACCGATTCCCACAGACAGATGACAGGGCAGAGCGCTGCAAGCTGGGACAAAGTTCATGAGTCAACACGCTGTTTCTTCCTAAATGTTTAATTCCCCAAGAAGAAGCGGTTATGCTGATGGTGCACCGATTATCAAACGGTGTGTGATGGGAATCACGTGCTTGTTAGCCTTCTTCTGAACATACACTGATTATTAAATGAATAAAGATGAACAATGTAAGCTGAAGACTGAGACGCAATAAAAGGAAATTTTGGCATTAATTACTGGATTGCTACTTTTGCAGTCACCATCCATTAACAATAGCTAAGATCCATGTCAATCTACCTCTGGAGAAGTATTCTGGCATCTTCAGAGATTTGCAGCAGTTCAAACTTGAACCCTGGTTGTCCATAGCCCGTGTCCTTTAAGCCATTTGAGTCAGGCGGTGTTACAGCTCTTGTAGTCTGGCTCCTGCACTCCTGCACACACATGCACTGGCCACACCCCCGCCTCCTCCTCCCTCTCTCCTATCCCCTGCCTGACTTCCCTGGACCCTGGCTGCGCTTCCTCCTGACTGCTCTTTTGATCCACAGCCCTGCCTTCGGCCAGCCCCCCACGTGGCCTACGTGCCCTCTCCTGGAGTCATTTCCCAGAGACCACATGGCACAGAGCTGAGCCCAGAGCAGCACCATTGTGTGCTGGACTCTACCCCGGAAGAGCTCGGAGATTTATCTCCATGCTGAAGAATTACTGAACATCACGATAATCAGAGTATAAATGATGCAGAGAGGAGCAAAGAACAGCCCATTTGGAAAAGAGAAGGAAGGAAGAAAACCGAGTCAAGCAAGCACGTCGTTAAGCAGCAAGCCTTTCAGGGTCATTTGGACTTTGGGAAAAACCTAGAAGTCACAGGGAGTCAAGGCCAGAGAATAAGGTGGATGAGGATGAGGCACTGTGGTCTTGCAAGCCTGCCTCCCACTGAACGGCGGGGGCTTGGCACAAGCGTGCACCATTCCTGACCATGCTTCATGCAGACACTCACGAGAGACAACTCAGGTTGTCCAGGAAGAAATCTGACAGGCTGTGAAAGGCCTGTGGGTGCCAGGTGACCAGAGCAGAATGGCAGGTGACCTCCACGGATGGAACAGTCTGTAGGTGGCAGCTGGCCCAACATGGAGCCCTGTCCAACAGGTGCAAGGAACGATCAACTGCTGGTCCGTGGGCACCCCCAAAGATCCGCAGTGCACAGCCCCAGGGAGCCCGCAATTCAGAGTATGAGCCTCGTCCCCCTGGACTTCTGACAGACTCACGGTGGGACGATAAGTCTGTACCATTCCAAGCCACCTGGTTCATGGCAAATTTGTTACAACAGCAACACAAAATGAAAACATGTTGCTCTGTAAACCGTAGGGGAGGTCAAGGAAGATTTCACTGTCTGGCCCAAGGCCACACCTCACCCCAGCTGGCCGGTGACAGAGCTGGAAAGCTGCGATGGCCTAGCCCTGGAGTGACAGGCTGCCACACCCATGCTTTCCCCTGGCTCACAGCCCCGCACCCGGCAGCCTCCCGGGCTGAGTGTGCACCTCCCCTGCCGAGGCCGGAATCTCGCCCGGTCTCCTGCTGGGCGGCTCCTGCCTCACACCAGACACCCCCTGGCTCACAGCTGGGCAGCGTCACAACCCCATTATCCAGCTGTTTGAGCCAGTGCCAAGGCAGGTCCGCTTTGCAGTGGGGCCAAATCTCTCCAGCTCAAAATGTGCTTCCTCTTGGATCTACTTTCCTTCCTCAGTTTTCCAACGTCTCCACCGGCCACCCCCGCATCCCTCGTGTTGGCAACAGATTCGTGTCAGGAGCCAGGCCCAGCCCGGACCTCCAGGGCTTTGATCACACAGCAGGTCCTCTGGAGAGCCCTGTGTGCACTTACGTAATTACAAAGAGCTGTTGTTCCTTCCGTGTCTGTTAGTCTTTCGTATCATATCAGGTGAACTGCAAATAAAAATGCATACATTTTTTGATTGTAACAGACTTTCACATTTGGCAAGGGTGAAATAACACACATCGTTAGACTGAGATCAAAATATCAAAGTTTAAATGTGGTAAGGCCAACGGCCCTTAGAAACACAAAAGATGACAGCCCCACTGAACAGCAACCCAGACAAGGGGCTAGTTCAGGTAAAAGAAGACTTCGCTGACGTCATTTGTGTGTAAATGTGTAAAACCAAAAGATGCCCCATACCAAGGAGGTTTAAAGGCTGAAAAAGGAGACATTAAACCTCACATTAATCGCAGCTTTCAATTTTCTGAAGGGATTTGAACTTCAGTTACATTATGAATCTGAAAGTACCCACCAGTGGGCTTTAGATGAACTGAGATGTAGTCATGGCCACATCTGAAAATATGTACACATCATTTAATTTTTCTCTTAAGATTTGGTAACGTGTGGCCCCAGCCCACTGAAAAATAACCAACTCCTTTTAATCAGTGCATTTTAAAATAATAGTTAATCAAAGGGGAAACATTTATTTTCTCAGAACAAACATACTTGCTTCATTAAGCAATATGTTGACACCTAATATGATAAATTTAATTAACAAACAAAAATTTTACAAGCATGTTAACTGATAACAAAAGATGCAAAAGAGCATAGTTTTGCAAAAGATGATTGCTTCACATGGATAATCCCGACACATTTATCAGTAGACATGAGAGGCACTGATGTTGACTAAGGAATCATGGTAACACAACTTTGATTGTATTAAAAGAACACTTACAAATGTGTTTATCAAAAATGCCAAATATTATGAGTAAGCAGTGAAGAAACAGAAAGAGTAGACAAAACAGTTAATGTTAAATGAATAAGCAAATAATTCAAATAACACTTTAATGTTTAAGAAGCATTTTGATAAAATAAGAAAGGACTAAGGGACACACACAGTAATTCCTTCTTGAAATGCATGTACTTTATTTCTGAAGGTATCTTTCCATATATGACTACTAATTCTACCACAAACTATGCCCTTTTAGCGGATGTAATGACCACTTTCCCTCTATGAATCCAGGGAACACTGTGCAAAAAAGTTCAAGTGTCTCCACAGGAGAATTTACTGCAGGTATTACATGCAGTAAAAGTGCATGCGGCATCATTAGCTTGTTTAATACAAAAGAAAAGAAGGAACTTGAAACAAAAATTTTAACTTAGGAAGAGTGCTTTACTGCCTTTCTTCCTACTTTGGAAGCCGCGGCAGGAAGCTGAGAACTGTCCTAGGGAACCCCACCTCTTTGCTGACACCCGAGGCTCCCAAAGAAGGCTGCGGTCAGTCTGTGGTTGAGGTCTCCCGGCTCAGCGTGTCTCTGCAACACCACAGGCCTGCGAACATCCTCCCCAGCCTGGACAGCCCCCCGCGAGGGCCAGGCCCCGATGCAGCCTCCGGGCACAGGTCTCATGGACTGAGCCCCAGTGTGTCGCGGTGGCAGGTGGGCCCCGAGCCGCGGGGAGAGGCACGGACCGGCGGGGCTGCCCACCGTCAGCCTTCTCCGCCTGCGGAGCGCGCTGTGCACCCGGTGAAAGCTGCCCCGGCAGCCCAGGGGCGCCTCGAGCGAGCGGGGAGATGGAACGAAGCCTGCAGGGGTGACAGCTGGGGTGGCAGTCGGGCCCCGTGAATGACTGTACGGGCAGCACCTGAAAGTCCATGCCAAGGCGCTGGGCATTGTTATGCCGGCCAGCATCGGCAGCTCCTCTCCATGATGACCGTCTTCCCTCTGTCCACCGAGGAGCCGCAGCGTCTCCCCTACTCGCCTCTGCCACGTCTGTCTCTAGAACTGCAGCCAGGGAGGCGTTACTAGATCAGGCTCCGGGGAGGCACTTCTGGGTCTGCTTTGCTTCCTTTCGCGCCTTGGCATCCCCATAACGCTGCGCAGCGCGTGTTGAGGCCCGCAGCTCTTCCCGTGCTGCCATTTCTCAGGTGGGAGCTGACCTCAGGGCCTTTGCACCGAGCTACAGCCGCAGACCCATCTCACCGGGTCTGGCAGCACTGCCCAGGCTGGGCCCAAACTTGGTCTCCTTCTGTTTGGCCTCCAGGAGCACTGGGCAGCACCACACCAAGCAGCACCTACTCATTAAATAAGGAAATAAACAGTGCTTCCAGTTCCCTAAATATCGGGGAATTTAGACCTGAAGAGGCTGTGAGGAAGGGCTGTGGGACCCCCACCCCTTCCTGGCAGGATCTTCACGTCTGCTTTTTCAGGGCTCCCATACCTTACTACTCAGCCACCGATGGCTCCACTCAGCGAAGATACAGCGGCAGCGTCTCCCCTGTCTAATCTAAAGCTGCAGTGGTCCTCATCCTCTGAGCACCCCAGAGCTCAGGACAATGAAATTGGTATACTGATAGGTTTTAGATATTCCTTAGAAAAATGTAAAAATTTTTTTTCAAACAGGAGAAGAGGAATTGCATAACGCACTTTAAGAAGAGTGCCTACAAAGCAATCTTTGTACCAAAGCTGAGAGCCAAGAAGTGGACACCATGCACTATGAGTGCCCACATGTGCTTCTCCTGTCTTCTCCGAGTTACTCAGGCTCAGCTCATCTGCCACCAAGGAGAGGACCATGAGAGAAACAGCCCTGAGCAAGTGTCTACACACTTACATTGCCACACCCCAGGAAAACAGAGATACAATTGATTCAAAACTGGTTTTATAATGTTCCTGAGCTAATAAATTTAATAACTGCTTATCCTGTACATGAAAAATTTTGATTTAAGAATTGTATTTTCCAGGAAAAAAAAATGTTAGCTTCTTTAGTGGATAAACCCTTGGAATCTCAGAACTTAAACCAATAGAATTGCTTCTTGCTGACAAAGTACACAAGGGAGCAACATCTGTCCACCCAGCAGTCAGGGTAGGTCCAGGCCCCTTTGCCCTCGTGAATCTTCCCTCCTGTGAGGGTCAGAGCACGGTGAGTGGACGTGCTCCTCTCCTGATTCCTTTCCACTGCTAGAAGTCAGCTCCCTGGTGGCCACAGGGTATCTGCCCAGCAGTCCACCCAGAAGCTGGGCCAGCAAAGGCAGCTCTGCACTGTGCTGTCCTCCCCTAGGGTACCCGTGAGCATCCCCACTGCTGATGTGGTCTAGCACGCCTTCAGTCTGAGTACATAAGGACTTGTGTACAAATGCAGCAAAAATTGCAATACTCTCTAAGAGATGAGTATGTCGGCCTTAACTCGTGTTATCACTCCTTCCCACAGTCACCCTATAGTTTCTCAAAAAAGATATTTTTTTAATTAAAATCTGCAATGCTTTCTCCCAAGTAAAACTTGGAATTGTGGTCACCGATCCTAATCCCGGCAGGTGCAATTTCATTTTTTTAGAAATAAGTCAAAGGCATTTTCTGTGGCTGTCCTGGGCTGCCACGTGCATCTGTCGCATGGCTGAGCCCCTGGCCTCCCCTGAGCAAGCTGCCCTGCTCCGTGACCTGTGCACCCAGCTCAGCACCCAGCACTTGGACTGAAGGTCCTGCCTGTTGTTCTCAAGTTGGGATGACTTCACCTCCAGTCAGATTCTCTCCTGCTGCATTGTAAAGCTGTCCCCTGCATAATTTAGGAAACACTGTGATAGCTGTATTTGTAGCCCAGCAGATGTCTAGATAGTTAAAGTTCCCCTGGAGTACGGTGTCATGCAGTGTGGAGCTCTTTGAAAGTGGTCCGGTATTTATCATTGTTGCCATCTCTTAGTCCCGAGAGAATATAGCAGATGTAGGAAATACCCACAGGACCTTCTCCTCTTGTTCACTCTTCACGTCCTTTCTTAGCATCCAATAATTTTTACTAACAAACCGCGGGTCCTTTGGAGTACAACCCAAAATAGCACCTTGAGTATAACTAATTCCTTCTAAAGAGGTCAACAGGAATCATGCATGACATATTTTCCAGAAACAGGACACAGAAGGAAGGTGATATCATTTCCATTGTATTGAACCAAATTTTTAAGAATTCCCAGAAGTGAATAACACTGCTATTGCCTATGAAGAAAATATATGACTTATGTATGCCATTTCAACCCTCAAAATGAAAATTCATAAGAATAAAAGCGATATGGATGTTTAACAGAAGCAACTGGATTTTGCAGTCCTTCCAAATACTTATTAAATACCTCATATTTGTTCTTGCTTAAATCGTCCCAAAAGAACAGTCAATTATCCACCTGGAATGCAGCCTTCTCTTCTCTCTATTAAAATCCTTTCTCACCTGTGCCCTGGTCAGACATAGAGCCCTTTGCTATCCAAATGCACAGAACTGGCACAAAATCTAGGCAAAAGTGCAGAAGCCAAGAACACCTTGCCGTGTTTCATGGAGCATAATATATTAACCCGCATTTATTTGTAACATGGTTTGTACTTGTTGATTTGCCAAGATGAAACAGACTCAACTAGAAATTAGAATCTCTGAGCATAATGTGGTCCTGACAATCCTTTAGCAGCAGGAAAAAATATGATCATAGGGTGGTAAAACCAACTGTATCAGTGAGAACCCTATAGAGAGGCCAAAAATTCTTGGCATTATGCTTCAGCTGCACAGCAAAGTCAATGCATTAGAAAAGGAGCTGATGTACTTGTCACTGAGCTCTAAGGCCAGCTTAATTTGGAAGATCCTATTTATCTCACACATCTATGGATGAGATTTTCAAATTCAAAAGTCATGTTGCCACATGTGCAATAATTTAATTAATTTGCTTCCTGAATGAAATAGTAAAGATCTAAATGAATAGCACATATTTAAAAATACTTGTTCCAGAAAGGTAACATTTTCTAAATACATTTTGAGTCTCTGAATAGATGTAGTCTTTGGGAACATCCCTTCATAGATATTTTTTAACCTGCGCCTCCATGGCACGAAGATGAAGCGACACAAGGAATGCCAGTTCTTGGTAAAGGCATGAATATTCATTCGTGCACTGCCGGAACCTAAAATAAAGCCTGAAACAGAGGAGTCTCACAAAAAATATTTTGCTTTTCGGTGACTTATTATAAACTGACCCTGGAGGATGCAGTGTCTATTTCTCTCCATAGATGTTCCACTTATCAACTAAAATTGTAAGTAAGTACCTATAGTATTTTCAAATGGATTATACAGCTCTGTATTTGATCTTATGAAGTTTAGCTTTACTATTTTTTTCTTTTAACTCAGGATATAATAAATATTTAACAGTCAATTTATAAACTCAATAGACATCCTTGTTAAACCAGATAAGATAAGCCAAAAATTAATTACAGGTTAGAGGGATGCTTTCCTTATGATGCTGGGGAGGATTTGGCATGTGGATACCTAAGGGAACGAGATGATTCACTGAAAGCTCTTGTATGCAATCCCTTGACTCTAGTACAGTCAAATGCCTGAAGTAAAAGGAAACAGTAGCTGATGCTATTTCTAGGCATCTTTCCTGGTATAGTTTATATGTTTCACAAAGCAATCTGCATTAGTCAACTTTCTGTTACTGCACCAACACAGGTAAGTTAGTGAGCTCATAAAGAAGAAAGGTTTATTGTGGCTCACAGTTTTGGAGACTTGAGCCCATGACCAGTGAGGCACAGAATGTCACAGTGGGAGCACAGAGAGGAGGAAGCTTTTTCACCTCACAGCCAGGGAGCAAAAGGGCTAAGAGGCTGTGGCTCCCTTACCCCCTTCAAGGACACAGTTCCAGCAACTTAACTTCCCTCAATCAGGCTCCACCAGTTAAACTCTCATGCAGTAGTGTCATAGCTGGGGACAAAGACTTAGGCACAGAGGAGTCAGGGGGCATTTCAGATCCAAACCTTAGCATGTTTGAAAAGAAAACATGTATTACCACAGCATGGGACAGTTGTGCTCATATTCTTATCAAGAAGTGTGTTCCATAATTTATTCTTTGTGAACTCCAAATTTTAAGGCCTGATTTTAGTACATAAATTTAGACAAGAAGTCAACAACAGAAGCTCTTGATCTGACTGAATTGTGACATTCGCTGCTGCTTCCTGAACTGGGCCAAGGGAGGTAGTGCCCACCTGCTGCTCGACAGTGCTTCGCTTCATGTTCCAAACAGCTTAGGTGCCAATGAGCAAACCAAGACCAAGAGGGGCTCACTCCACTGTTTGCCTTGCTCCTTGAATTCTCACTTCCTCAGAGTCTCTCCAGCAAGCCTCCCCAACTCCCAGCCCGCCTTTCCTTCCAGCGTTCCCCCAAAGCCTAGAAAACTCCTCCACCACCCATTCAGGGACCCTTCAATAACTGGGCAGGATGACTGATTCTTACCTTCTGACCCACACTAAACCTTGATCAGACACTGACTAAAGCCTGATTGCTCACTCCTAGCTTCTGAAATGTTCAGGGAAAAAAAACAAAATCATTCAAAAGCAGCAGAGACTCAGGTAAGCACATGACAATTGCTCTACAATCACTGGCTGAATAAACAAATGAATCTTGAACAATGCACAGCTCATCCAGTCAACCTGCCCTGAGTTCCTACTCCACAGAGAGAATGTAGCTGACCCTTCCTGAACCTGTCAGTTTCTTTTGGAACACCTTATTTGAAAACAATAGAAACAAATGCTGGCTAACAAAACAAAACATGTTGTTTACTATATTCATAGCAGCAGGAAATAAAAAAGTTAAGAAAATACAAGACTGCAAAAAGTCAAACATTAGGAGACCTACTGGAGTATAGACAGTGGAGTCTACAAAACAGAAATATCAGGATTAAACAATATTGTTTTCAGACTTTGTTTCATTCATTCATAATTAAAATTCCTAGAAATTATGTGATGAGTCTAATTTGGATCAGGTATTAAAGATCTATAAGGAACAGTGAGTCAAACTTATTTTTATGATATTTAATCATCCCAATTTTCCTACTTCTCTCCATTTTTATTTTATTTTATTATGATATATGTATAGAAGCCTATATATGTTAATGTGTATAACTTGTAAAGTTTGGAGATAACTAGGTGCCTATGAAAACATCACAAAAGTGTGGGCTGGGGATTTAGCTCCATGGCTCAAGTGCTTGCCTAGTAAGCACAAGGTCATCAGCTCGATCCCAGTACAAAGAAAGAGAAAGAAAGGAATAAAGAAAAAAAGAAAGAAAGAAAGAAAGAAAGAAAGAAAGAAAGAAAGAAAGAAAGAAAGAAGAAAGAAAGAAAGAAAGGGAGAAGAGAGGAGAGGAGAGGAAATAGAACAGAAATATATGCCATAAATCTATCACCTCAAAACGTTTCACATTAATTACCCTGTAAATTATTGTTTTAGTGATAAAATATTTAAGACGTACCCTCTTAGCAAACTTTTAAGTGTGTAATACACATTTATAGCTTGGCTACAGGAGGTAGAAAAGAAGGAGGAAGGAAAGAAAGGAATTGTCTCCGGGAGATTCCCAAAGGGGAGGGGATGCTTTAAAGCAGATAAAGATGAAATAAATGCACATGGCCTTGCAGGAGTAGTAATGAGACCTACAGCCAATTTCTTAGCAGACATGACAGCATCTAGGCTAAGATGGAGTGGCATGCTTACCTTCCAAAAGAAAATAACTATCTACACAAAAACCTACACCAAGCAAAAGCATCCTACAAAATAAAACCAAATTTTTAATTAAGAAGATGAATGAATATACGGTCAGCACCAATCATGCCCTAAATTAAATCCTAACAGTCAACCTTCAATAGAGGCAGTCTGTGGTTAAGAAGTTTACCAAAGAAAAAATATTAATGGAAAAAGAAAATGTGTGGGTAAAACTAGGTAATATCAAGAATAGAGAGCAATAATAGTAATTAATAATAGTAATAATAAGATGAGAGCATTTAAAAATATATAAAATTTAAATATATAGCCAAAAATGCACATTAGAAACTAAAGTGGTCCTTATCTTGTCAAGTTGTGGTAATGTTCACACCCATTATATCTTAGTATAGTAAGTACTAAGATTATCATTTTTGTAATAGTCTGTAGGGTAACCATTACCAGAATAATCAAAGAATTCATTACTAAAGAGATAGCAGAGGAGATAAAAACATTTGTTTAATCCTGAAGAAGCAAAGATGAGGTATAAAAAGTAAGCACTAAAATTCTTGGTAAACAGAAAATAAATTATGAAATGGCATTATAAATGTAATTATATTGGTCACAAGCCAAAAACAATATCTTCTAACACAGGACTTTAATTAATATACAAAGATCGCAACACTGTTAGAAGGAAGAGGAAATCTTAACTATGCCTAAAAGGATAAAATGTATAAAGTTCTAAAAGGGTTAAAACAGAATAACATTCTATAAAACCCTGACTGAGAAAGACAGTGAAAACTAGTGACAATGCCCGAGGTAGATTTACAGCAGGAACACATTGGTAATGAGAGGAATATCTCACAATGACACATGGGTAATTCTAACAGGAAATATGCATGTTGTAAATTTTATGCATATAATAATGCAGACTTGGAATTCATGAAGCAAATTTTGTAAATCCATAAACATTTTTTGATAAATCTGTCCCAATTGTTGATATAACAAGGAGGCAAAATTATTACTAAAAAATAGATGTATTGAAAAGCAAAAATTAACACATTTTCCTTAAGTATCATGTAGAAAATATTGCATCCAGTAATTACAGAACATACAGTTTAGAAATAATAGACTTTAACCTAAAGCAGCATTATGTAGGAACATAAAGCAAATCAGTAAAATTTCAAAGAAATGCCACAATACTGAGCATAATCTCTAATTTAGTGAGAAGACTGTTAAAAAGATAAAGCAAAAAAAAATTTGCAAATGCATGAATGCACATTTCATAAGGTTCTTTATCAAAGAAAAAAACCTAAATGCAAATGTAGGCATACTTAAAAATAATGAAAATGAGAATTAGTCATAATGTGAAATGCAGAGGAACAAAATTTTTAAAATGTATTAGAAAAGATTAAAGAATAATGATAAACAACTAACCAAAACAAGAGAAAGATAAACCAAATTCTAGTGATACAGAAAATAAATATAGAGAAAGCAAAGCGAAATGTTTTTAAAAGAAAACAGTAAATTTAAAACATTTTAGCAAAATGATAAAAAAACAGAAAATACAAATTACAGCATCAGAAATGAATAAAGGCATCTGTATAGATCCTACATACACAATACACTGCCATGAGATTTATTACAAACCTCTAGTCAGTAATTTAAATATTTAGATAAAATTGATATTTTTAAATGAAAAATAAAAATAACCCAAACTATTTAAAAAGTAATGATTCACTTCCTTTATGTATTAAAGATTTAATATAGACCTTAAAGACTCTGAAATAAAGTTTAAACCAAAAAAGGGTTCATTAGACAGTTTTTCCAGACTTTCAAAAAGAAAGTAAAGCTGGACATTTACAAAGAGCAAATAATAAAGGAATATTTTCACAGCCACTAATCTGCCATGAAGCCAGTATATTTAGGTGCTAAAATCTGATGAGCTCAGGACAATTCAAACAGTGTGCCCCTCATCAATGGAAAAGGTATTTCTTCAACAAAATAACAAAGACAGGGCATTTCTGCTCCTAGTGAACGTGAAATAGATTGTAAAAAATGCAAAAATCACATCAGATGCAAATTAATTCCAATTTTAAGGTGTGACTTGGTGGGCTGATGGTTCTGCCCAGTCCTGTGACCATTCCAGAGGCAGGGATGGCAGAGAACTGGTACAGTACCAGCACTCCAGGGCACCGAAGGAGAGGGGTTCCAGCCCAAACTCAGCCCAGGCAACTTAGCAAAAATCGTCTGAAATAAAAAGCGGGCTGAGGATGCAGCTCAGTGTGATGTCCAGTTAGTCCCTAGGTTAAATGCAGAGAGACAGAAGAGGCAGAGAGAGACCAGCACCCTGAGACCACAGCAGGCACTGGCTCATGAGAAGGAAGTCTGTGATTTCTATGTAGCCAGAGCAGAGCTGGCCACAGGCTAGACCCCAGCAGGCCACACTCATCCTCTCCTCTGCTCCATTCTGGATGCTCAGCTACTCTTCCCCCTGCACAAAGGAGAAGCAAATTCCCAGGGAACCTGCACTATTTATAAAAATCTTTATCAGTCAGGAGAAGTGAGGAAGCATGCCAAGAGGAGAGGAAGTACCCAAACACACAAAAAATCATGATATAAATGGGTCCAGCTATTGAACTTAAAAGACAAGGAATATATATATATATATATATATATATATATATATATTTAAGACAAGGGTTTTAAAACAACTTTTATTCACATGTTTAAAGGAGAAAAGAAGGAACCTTAGAAAGCCTCCTCCTCAGAAGTACAGTCAGCAAAGATAAACATTCACCCTTTAGGGTGAATTAGCACAACACTGGCAAATACCCAAAAGCAATGATTTCAAGAAAGCAGAGAAAACACACATTACCAGTATCAGAGATGCAAAGAGCGTATTGCCAATGTTAAAAAGACCTTAAAAATATGAAGAATATAGTACAAACAACTTTAAGCAGATAATTTTGAAAATGTAGTTCCAATGGCCAAACCCATGAGCGATATTTGTAAATAGGACATAAGACAAATCATAAACCTTGTTGGTTTTAATGCTGTTAAAATTTTATTGATAGTTTAAAATATTTTCCAAAACAAAACTGCACACCAGTGTCTTCCAGTCATTTATCAAAAAACAAGAAATAATGAAAATATAATCAAAGGTGCTTAATTGTACATAATGAAATTTTTCATGGTGATTATTTTGGTAGCAGCAGACAAACTGTTTGATAAATGTTAAACCTCACTTATGAATTTATAAATTACCAAGCAAGAACTAAAAATAAATGTATTTGTTTTTTTTAAAAAAAAATCCACAAAAATACCTACAGCAATATTCAATGAGACACTTACAGAAATCTAATTGAGAACGAACTAAAATGCACACTAATGCACTATTTCTATTCAACAATTTACTGGAAGGTTTGGCCAATCTAATGAAATGAAAAGGAAAGCTTAAGAATTGCAAATAGAAAAAAAATTAAAATGTCTCTTTCCCATATGACATTATATTTATGGAAAACCAAGCGAATCCAGAAACAAACTAACAAAACTAATTATGAAATTTGTACAAGTTTTAAATGTTAATATATAAAAATATTTACATATTACCAAAAATACCCAAAAAATCAGTATCTTGACACAAAAATGATAAGAAATTAATGAGAGAAATTGAGGAATACCTAAATAAGTGGGATAAACACGTTTATATTTTAGAAGACATTAACTCTCTACAAAGTGCTCTGTACATTTGACCAATCTGAACCAAAGTCTCAATAGAAACATTTGGTGAGTTGAAATGGCAATTCTAAAATCACCATGGAATTACAAGGAGCCAAGGAAAGTCGAAGTGATCTTGAAAAACAAAACCAAGGCTGAAGGGATTAAATTACAAACTATCAAAATAATAACTAAGTGTGATCATGACACAAAGGGGGCACACTGAACTAGGGAATAGAAAAGGAAGAGGAAGAGGAACAAGAAGAAGAGGAGGAGGAGGAGGGGAGGAAGGAGGAGGAAGAAATGGCGTAAGATAGCAACCTTCTCAAATTTTAACTGCAGCCTGGCCGCCCTCATCCTCTCCAAGCATAAGCTTTAATTGTGCATTGTTCTGGACAGAGTTATGGACTCTTATGCTGTCGGCTCCATCACACCTGGGACGCAGAACATCCCTCTGTCCACTGTATCTACCCTGTATACGCTACCCGCCACTAGTCACTCCAGAGCCCTTTAAGTTATCAAGCGAACTGACACAAGACCTCAGCACTTGGGTTCAAGTGATCCTTACTCAACTGGATAATCCTTACTTTCTTTAGCCCATATTTAGCTCAGTCTCAATAATAGCAAATTTGGGGCCTCTGTACAGGTGCACAGATTGGGCACAAAAATCCCCACTGGGTCCATTCACAGAATGCACACCATGAACACACCTTAGAGCTGTGTGGTATCACTGACCTGTGACTCCCACATGTCCTTAAGTCCTCTGGGTCACTACATCTGTTCACCCCAACCTCTGCAACAGCCTGAGCTCAAGCACCCTCTCACCACACCGGGACAAGCCAGGTGCCTCTTGTGCGAGCTGTTGGCAAAGCCTGACTCCATACACAGCCCTTTCTCACTTAACTCTGCATGGACACAGTCTTGTGGTCAAAACACACACCGCCGTGGGGGCATGTCTTATGGTAAACACCTCCCCAGCCTACAGCACAGGGACACAAACCCCTCCGCAGTCACTGTCTCCCAGGGTCAA